>CAJUYH010010853.1:0-11723 GCA_910591685.1 Galerucella tenella
CTCGCACAATGCTAATGTTTCATATACCAAATGTATTTTTAACCGTTGGGGACCCTCTTATAACTATTATGAAAATAATAAATAATTTCAACGTATTAGTAAATATTGATTGGAGTTTGACTGGAAAAGTTTTTCACAATATTATACTAGGGCCTATATTGAATACATCAATATAAATTTGACTATTGCAAAGCTGTTTGAACCTCTGCAATTCACAAAATTCGTTTATACAATCCATACGTTATCCATATGTTATTGCCATTAATAATTTGTTAATGTGAATGTGAATTTAAAAATTATTGACCATGTAATTAGGCCTTTAGGCCTGTTTGGTTATAAATAAATAAATATTTACAGTAATTTGGAATTATCACTAATTAGTTCATTTTCAAGAACACCAGCAATTGAATTTATATGCGTCCAGTTCCACAATTCAACCTTGATATGTTCCCATGGTGGACCAAAAAATTTTATAACGAGTTTCAAAGCACCATTGATTTATGAATAAAAATATTTGCGACTTTTTCCAAATTTTCAATGATTTGCGGAAAAATAATATGTTTACCTCGTAGGAGAAGTCACATTCCTGGATTCTGGGTGATAATAATACATACAATATTATTGCTTGCAGTGGAAGTCAAGCCGCTCTTAAAGCATTTCAGAGCTATAGGGTGATATCTCGACTAGTATGGGAATGCGGTGAAGAACCTAGAAGACTGGCGACTCGGAACAGTGTAACACTGGAGTGGGTCCCAGGTCATAAAGGAATCGCAGGCAATGAAAAAGCTGAAAAACTCGCAAGAGTAGGATCGTCAACTCTGATAAACGGACCCGAACCTGTTGTGGGCATCCCCAGATGCATAACGAGGTCATGGTTAAAAGGGTAGTTGAAAGAACAACACAATAAACACTGGAAAAATACGACCAGGCGAATACATGGGAAGAAATTTATAAAAGAACCATCAGAAAAAGTAGCGAAAAAACTGCTCTCAATAGGCAGGAACAAACTACGCACCATTACGGGGCTACTTACGGGACACTTTCCCACAAAGGAGCACCTAAACAAAATAGGGCTGTACAACTGAGACCTCACATGCAGAATATGCAAAAAGGATACCGAAACAGCTCTGCATCAGAACCTGGACCACAGAAGGCAGAAACTGTATGGCAAAACCCAAATGACTCCAGAAGACCTCTACAACCAACTAGCAAAGAACCTGTATGAGCTAATACAGGGAACGGATTGGCTGGATAGGTTGTAGTCAGAACACTGAGAGTATCCACAATAAGCTCAGGAGGCTGAGGTGGTACCGGCGAAGGGACGGCTCCTGAGAAAAAAAAAGAGCTTGCTCATAGCAACGAGTAGCTAGATATACATATACAATTTTATAAATATAACGATATAATTTAATTAGTTGGCTAGACTGAGAATGATGAAAAAGAGAAAACTTATTCATTTGATATGACGGATCTTAATTTTAGTATATTCCAGATGCTTTGGCTTATTACCACAGTTCACTCATTTGTAATATTTTACGAAGCCTCAATTGAAGCATCTACTATCTTTGAACAAAATATATTGCGCTTGATCACAGTATTTATGGGACACTCAAAAACAACATGTAGTTGTATAGGTACAATTTAAGTCTTTAGCTCTTAGATTAGTCCTTCTCTTCATGTGGACAACAAACAAGTAGCCTAATTACTCCGTGGTTTGTTCGGGTGTTTATTTCTTTCTTGTGAAACATGCTTTAAATTGATGCATTTTCCAAAAAGTATAATGAATAAATGCCACTACCAATGCTTATTATTCAGAACATAACACTAAATAACAGTTGACTGTATGAAGTGGAAATAAATGGAGTGAAATTATTGAAAATACGAAGAAACAACTTGCCTGGAACTAAAAACTTATCAACTTGGAAACGAAATAGTTAGTCAGATGAGCAAGTTAACATTCAATATATTGCAAACAAAACTTTGTCAATGGAACAGTAAATAACTTTCAACTTTAACTTACTTCAGTGAAGCAGTTTATTGAAAAAGATGCCCTGACAAATTCAACGAGAAACTCCAGGTTTTGTGTTGAAACTATTCCACAAGAACTCTCAAATGAATAAAAGTTTATTTTGCAACAGTCCCAAAAACAATACATCGAATTGTGCTTCTCCCTCGCGCCCCTTTGCGACTTGATTCAATATTTTCTCTATAGATGCAATCCATCATCTTTACATTGAATGAAAAACAGATGGGTGCTTCATTTTTTACTACTGTCTGCAATAAAATCTATTTTGAATAAATATCAAATTTTTCACTTGACTGTTTCAATGTAAACGCACTTGAATAGTGAGAATAATTGAGTTTTCACGAGTGCTCACAATACGTCGAAGTTCGCTGAGATAGGTAAAAGGAACCCCAATATAGAGGGTGGTCCGTGAAGAATGGTCCAAAGTGGAATGGAAGATTCTTGGCCTAAGAATATTACGATCTGATTTAACTTGCTTCAATAAAATATTGATGATAAAAAAGATGCTGGGTGGCAAAGTTGAAAGGTCAGAAATGTTTTTCCCAGTGAATTGGGAGATTTTGGATAGACAAACGTAAAAATTTGGAGATAGGGGGATGTTATCCGTTTCGATGTATTTTCTAGAGGGCGCCACAAAAGCTATGTTGTTGGTGTAACTGTGCGAGTAACTTTTTTATCGTTAAGTGTGTCCCTCTATTCATTGGAAAAACTTGAAACTACATCATTTTGGCGACAAAAAGGTATACCTATCGTTAGTTTCAAAAGTTACCGGTTTTCGAGATATTCGCATTTTAAATCCTCCCTTAATAATTTTCATTCCATATATCAGCACTAAAATAATAATGTTAGTTGGCGCTAATGTCAGCAAATTTATTATCAGCTATATTATAGCAAGCGCATCGATAAATTCTGAGAGCTTTGCCATAACTTTCCTCAAGCATGTTGCTTCAAGGTAACAACGCACCACGCTTTCGAAATGTATGACAATAATATTGCAAATTATCGATGTTTTTGCTATATTATAGCTGATAATAAATTCGCCAACTAACAATATAATTTTTGTGCTAGCAAATGAAATGAAAATTATGAAGGGTTTTAAGAATGCGAAAATCTTGGAAACCACTCACTTTTGAGACTAATGATAGATATACCTTTTTGTCGCAAAAATCATGTAGTTTCAATATTTTCCAATAAATAGAGGGATACCGTTAACGATACGAGAGTTATTCGCACAGTTACATCAACAACATAGCTTTTGTGGTGTTCTCTAGGAAATAATCAAAACGGATAACATATTATGATTTGCCAGCCTCTAAAACCCCTATCTTCAAATTTTTACGTTTGTATATCAAAAATCTTCCAATTTACTGAGAAAAAACATTTTTGACATTTCAACTTTGCCACCCTGTATCTATCTTATTATCAATATTTTATTGAAGCCAGCTGAATCAGATCGTAATATTTTTAGGCCAAGAATATTTCATTTCACTTTGGACCATTACTTACGGACCACCCTGTATATCAAATGATAATTGGAATATATGGTGATTAATTTGAAATGAAAACGATGATATGCAAAAACATTTTAAGAATATTTAGAAAAATATCACGCATTAAATACAACAGCTCCTTTCGAAACAGGAAGCAATGTAAGTGAACACATGTTGAATGTGAAAACAAAAATATCCCCATTGAAAAAGTCTGGGGAATATAACTCTGATGCTGTCTTCATTGGTCGAACCAGTAGGAACTTTGAAATTAGTCTCAATGAACAAATACGAGCATTCCCAATGAAAAAACCTGATCGATACCTAACACAAAACTGAAATTGATACATGTTTTTGGTAAGGAACATGAACTAGATAGGCTCGAAGAATTGAAAATTATAAGATACTTATGCGACCTACGATATTAAGTCATCAATGAACAGATGAATCTCTATTAAATTTTGTATTTTGAAGATCAGCAAATATAGCTTCCTTTGATTTCCTCCATTCATTGCACAATATTGATCTTGAGTGAGAAAAAAGATATCTGGTATATCCCCATATGGCTACTAATACCTTAGCTTCAATATTTGTAATATCATACATCTTCTCCTTTCCATTCACATTATGAAATCACAATATAGATTACTATTTGGTCCAGTCAAAGTATTTCATATCAGGTAGGTATAACATCATTTTGACGATAATATGTCAATATCCAATTGAGTAGTAATATGTTTACATAATTCATTCATTAAATAGTAGAGCTAATTGAGAAAAGCTAGATCCATTTATATCATTGATAGGTCTGAAGAAGCTACTAGGATCTGAGACTTTTTCCAGGAGCTGAGTGGAAGGAACGAGGCACAAGAGATTTTGTAGGTCTCAGTGAATATGAGCCCGATATACATACATACTTATATCATCCAAAAGGAATCCGTTATGAGGTTATTTGAATGAAATCAATGTCACAGCGCAGCTTTGAAGAGCTCTAGCTTCGTTAGGTAGCAATCAAATGAGCTTTAGCTTTCGAAGTTTTTTCCTTGAAAGAGAGTCTCTGGACAGATTGTATATATACATAAATATATACCTTACTACTAATTGAAACGACTGGCTTCCATCTTGCATACTCCCAAAGCACGTGTGATAAACAATGAATTATGTCAAAACAACGAGGTTAATGGACTGAAATTTCGCTGGTGCTCTCATTATAACTTCATCTGTATGAAGTTAGTTTAAAATACATTTTTGCCTTTGTCATAAAATTAATTATGTCTCAACAAAATTAACTTCAAGAAAAACTTATTTTCATCGATTCAATTATCCAGTGTATAGGTATGCCGGGAGCATTCACAAGTAGTATATTAACTGGAAAGAAAATGGAAAAAGAGGAAAATTTATTGGAAATAAAAATTTTCCTTTTCTTTTAGAAAAATATCCAATTTATATTGCGCTTTGAACCGTGCCTTCTAGGCATTTGTCTACGAGACTAACTAAAATATATTCTTATCTTAGTTGAGAGGTCACTGGTTGCTGTTCAAATTTTTCAGATATCAGTCTTCTGGTATAATATCTATAATTTTGTGATTGCATCCACGCTTATGCTTGAAGGTCTTTTTACCAATTTTTGGATGGACCTGGAATATATAAACGCGTGATCCAATGGTGCGAGGAGTCTTTGTTATGGTAAACACATTCATTATACTATCATGAACACACTCACGTCTCTAAAGTATAATAGGTGTTAATCGATACGTTAAGCTGTTACATTTGTCGTGAAATATCATAACGGCATCTTATTTCTCCGACTGAAATTAAGAAAAAGCACGTGCCAAGTAATATTTAAACAAGAAGCATGAGTGCTGGTGGCAACAAAAATTCGAGTCGAAAACGAAGATTTTTGCGCCTGAACGAATGTATGTTGTTAAAAAGTATTACGTATTACTTTGCATTGTGTTTTCTCGATTTTTTTTTCAGGAGAAATTAGATGCCCGTATGGTGATTGACAAGACTATTTCATGGGTAATTATTGGTAAAAGCAGCTGTTGAGTTAACTCGAAAAAACTGCTGACATGTGCTCTCAGGTAGTTATTCCATCTAAAAAATCAATAAAAATTGCGCGTTTGTCATTGGTGGAAGAACTGTAACATGTCTTTCCACCTGTTGCAACTTTTGCCGCCCCCTCAATTTTGGCAACGCCAACATCGAACCTGCTCTAACTGCCACGAGCCAAGCCTCTTTTTCGCTATCGACTGACAATGTAAGACTTCTTATTAAATTACCGTTTAATTATTTTCTTTTCTCGTATTTCCACCTAACTTGCTGTGGTAAACACAGCCACCAGAATACCGTAGGATACCTCCAGGACATTTCTAGGATATCTTTAGGAAATCACCAGGACACCTACCAATAATATTCGAAAATACTCTGGAAATACCTACAGTTAAATTGACGACTGGGCTACCTTTAGGCCCGGCTTTCCACCCTCTATTGCCCCAGGAAATCAAGTCGAAGACTGATACCTAAAAAGTAGAGGTCTCATTAATGTTTTACTCCCTACCCTCTAAATAGATGGAATAGATGTCAAACATTTTTTTCGTTTGTTATTTCCGATCTATCCGGCCGAAAGAGATGTCTCCTGGTTAACGTAAGTTTTCAACATTTTCGAATAATTATCCAAACTCAACCCATTAGCGCCCTTGCGTCACCATATGGGCTCACTATGCACCAAGTTTTTCAATTAGGGCGTGAGGGTAACTGAAGGCGTTTTTTGGTAGTCGCTTTTCGCTAGTTTGCCTTCGATACTCCTATAAGTTAGTTGATTACCCGGACATTTGTGTTTGTTTATTTCCTGCGATCTTAATCCTTATCTATTTAGCAGTGTAATTTAGTAGTTGAAAAATGTCGGACCCGAACTTTGTGTAAGTGTTACAATTTTTTTTGTTTCCAGAATTATTTCATCACAGTCAGTTCTCAGTGTAACTAAAACATAGTTTTAAGTAAGGACTATATGGTTTTTACGAAAACGTTATTGGTTTTTGTTTCAGATGGATTGAAAATGTAGTGTTCCCATATGGAACCGCTAGGCGCTTTGCGGAAAAATCAAATTTGTTTATAAAAATTATTGTCTACACCGGAATAACGTTACAATAAGCTTTAGACATTGCGTACGAATCAGACTCGGATACGGAAGTTGCAGAAGTATTTATGGATCCTCCAGAGAGCCACGAACTCACAGATGAGGACTTGGCTGATGATGACGAGAAAGGGTTCGCTTACAATTTGAGTTCCCGTCAGCTTACTAATGGGGCTAAAATTAGATTCAAGGACTTTAGGAGATATGGTGAAATAGCGAGTGACCGTGACTTACACCTTCAGAATATGGTGGGTCCAAGTAGCAGCTTTGACTTGACTCAAGGAGATAATGCCGAAAAAACCAACAAGAGTACATTGGAACTTGGCAAGGTACCAACCAATCCCAAATTTTGTGACGGGGACCCAAACAAATCTATTGGATATATGTGATGATTATTAGACCAATGATCACATATGGAGCTATTGCCTGGTGGCCAAAAGCTTTACAGCGAACGGCCCAAGCAAAGCTCTCTGGTTTACAGAGACAGGCTTGTCTGGCAATCACTGGTGCTATCAGCTCCACACCGTCAGCAGCCATGGAAATCCTTCTGGACCTACCTCCTCTCCATATATTTTTGGAAAGAGAGGCTAGATGGACAGCATACAGAATTGTACATATTTCTAAATGCACAAATCAGGCTTATGCAGAACGAAGCAGAATACTAGCGGACAGTGAAAGTCACAGTATTCTGGGAATGACCTCTGACATAATGCCTCCAACAGTAAACTACGACCTGCCTTACACCGTCCTAATTCCAAATAGAGATGAATGGGTCCTCCGAAAGGATGAACTATTAAGAGCAGACAGCTGTTGGTACACAGACGGCTCAAAAACACCCTCAGGCTCTGGTGCAGGTGTATACGGGCGCAGACCTAGGACAGAAATTTCAACCTCTCTAGGATCCTATGCAACCGTATTTCAGGCGGAAATTTACGCCATTGTTTCATGTGTGGAGAGAGTGGAGCAAGCCAATCTCATACATAGAACAATAAAAATTTTCTCGGACAGCCAAGCGGCTTTAAAAGCACTTAGCTCTTGCCGTGTAACGTCGAAATTGGTTCTAGACTGCCCAAAAAGACTCTCCTCAATAGGAGAACTCAATAAAGTATTGCTGGTCTGGATACCTGGCCATTCTGGCATGGAAGGAAACGAGAAGGCAGACTTTCTTGCAAGGGAGGGTGCCGCACGTGTTTCTATCGGACCAGAACCCACAATTGGCATCGCAATAAGTTTTGCCAAACAAACACTAAATACCTGGACAGCAAGAAGAGCTTTAGACTTCTGGCATAATTTACCAGGATTGGTTCATTCAAAGGCTTTTATACATCCTTCGAAGTATGTCTCCAAACAAATGTTAGACTATAGCAGGCATGACCTACGTTGTCTAACAGGCCTTTTAACAGGCCACTGTCATCTGAATCATCATATGCTAAAACTTGGACTGTCGGAAGATCCGACTTGCCGTCTTTGTTTGGAAGATGATGAAACAGCAGAGCATATAATTTGTGCCTGCCCCGCCGCGGCTCGAATCAGGTATCTGATGTTTGGCAGAGTCTCTCTCTCGCCCTCGGACCTGAAATATCATTCACCAAATAAAATAATCGGCTTTGTTAAGAAGCTGAATTTGTTTGGTGAAATCTGAATAGGTGTGAGCCACAATAGACTCTTGTGAGTCGCAATGGAGGGCCTTATAGACCCACTCACCACAAACCTAACCTAACCTATTATTTACCAAGCATCACTTTCCAGAAGAGCGGTACGATGTGTACAACAATGTAACATATTGCGAACTATTTGAACTTTTTTTTACTGCTGATTATTGCAGCTTATTTCTCAGCAAACAACCAATTATGCTCTTTTTCGCAATTGTCCTGATACGCAGGTATCTGTATTGGGTGTCTTAAAGATTTTCACACAATAAAATAATGATAATTTTCAAATTGTTTTATATAAATTATTTTATTTTTCACTCATGAATGTGATAACAAAAAATCTTACTTAACCTGTGAACCGCCTAGCGATCCCATATGGGAACACCTTTATAACTCCAACTTAAAAACAGAATATTTACATTTTTTAGTGTATTTAAACTGTTTTGCCCTAAAATGAGCTACATTTGAATGAAAAATCAAGACTTTTATTTTCTAGGCGCTAATGGGTTAAATTTCACAATGTGTGTCTACCTCTCCAAGTCGAACCACCCTTGAGAAGGGTTTTATGCCATCATCTTTCTCGAGAGTCCGGTAACTAGCTTCCAAGTAACATCAAGTCACAACATTTATTATATCATTCGAAAAATTCTACGTATATTTGATATTACAAGCTTGAGTCTATTCAATCAAATAGAAGGTGGAGGAAGTTATGTTATAAAAAAACACCTATAACTCCGGTTCTTCTCAACCGATCGTCATAAACTTGATCTTGTTATAAATATCTTTTTTCTACATGTGTTTGAAGCTGATCGCACCTCAATATATAACGTGCACGCTAGATCGCGCTACTTTCCTTTTTTTGTAATCTAGTTCTCTTTAGAGAATATTAGATGGAAGCATATAGTGAGCACAATGGAAAAGAAAAAGCAGCCAAAGAAGCAGTACATTGGCGAAAGGATGTTAATATATTTTTCCTATCCCAAATATTTCAAGAAAGCATTTTGGGGAAGCACCAAGGAAACACTGTTTTTTCCAATTATTCGTTGTAAACTTTTGGTTTCCTCCTTCCAACTTTAGCTTGAAGTGATCCGTCCTCAATATCCATAAGCGTTTTCCTTCTAGGTACGCGTTTTTTGGATATATTTCTGCAAATAACTGGTACGACCAATTATGCGATTGGATTCACCATAAATCATTACTATATTTGGAAAATATAATAAGCCATTTTCACAAAGTTCGAGAATTGAACAATTTGAATATCGAAACGTTTCACCAAGATGATGGTGACCTGTAATGTTTTGTTTCCATGGCTTTCATAATTGTTACTTATTTGAAGTATTATTACAGTTTTGTATAATATTGTCGTATTTAATATAGCGCGTTACCAATAGATATCGTAAAGTAATAATCATTCTAACGCTGTATAAGTTTCGAAAAATATTTTCCGAAGACACTGACCGTTCAACTAAGAAGCAACAACTACTTTCCGGTCTATAAGCCCCGACGGATATTGAAGTACTCTCCAAAGTCAAACGGGGTTGGCATATCTCAATAAATTCTGGTTCGCAATTAGAAGGGACAACATAACTTGTGGACCGGCTTCGGCGTATTTGCGCCTCATCAGTACAAGGCATATGTTCTCCGTCCACGAGCTCGAAGCCTAATCACGGACTGAATAAGACACTAAAACCGCAATCAATACATGTCTTCCAGTAACGGAAGTGTAAAATTTGTGACAGTAGCGACATCATCACCTCCAACCGCAAACCAAAATTCTAAATACGGTCAGTGTCTTGTACCAATTTTTTCCAAAACTCATAAAGCGTTGAAATCTTTATTATTCTGCTATATTTATTATGACTTATGTGACAAAGCACTTCAAAAGTATAATAAATCAGTCAATAACCCATAACTCATCTCTGTATACATATAAAATTCCAAATATGGCTGATAGGCCTTCGAGGGGACACACAATGTACTCGTATATCAAAATGGTGAGAGTAATTGCGTAAAACTGAATAGCAAGCGAAAACTGAAACGAATTATATCAACTGGATCTGGAAGATAAAAATGGTAGTTTAAAATTAACATGATCGGATGAAAATAATTTTTGGAGATTCCATGAATATTTCATAATATAAAGATAAAAAGGTGGATGGAAAATTATTTAAACCAAATATTGACAAAAAATATAGGTGTATATTTATTATTAATTGATTTATACACAGTATAAACGAGTAAATCAGAAATAACAATAAATTCTCATCATACAAATGAATTATTCCATGTAAAAAATTCAGTTCAGTGCACTAGATGGAAATTTACTTTTAATTGATTTGAAACATTATTCAAATATGTAATAAATTAACCACAAAAAATTTCAATTCTCATTACAAGTCAGATAAAAATATAGAAAACATTAGTTATATGCAAAACTTGGCCAAGTGTCCTAATTGAAAATATGAATAAATCAACGTACCTTCTCAGAGATTATTTTCCATATTAGTTTTTCGTGAATATAATATCAGTATTGTGAATGTTATAAATGGAACTGTTTCTAATTTCTTGCATTATTTATTATTATTACATTTATTGCTTCGCAAATATAAAGTTTACAGCAAGGGTTTGGGGTTGCTGTTGCTGTTACGTTGTTGTTACTTCCTTGTCCCATAGTAAACGAAATATGTATAAAATAAGTACGATTATGATATGATAAGACAAACTCATTTAAACTTCCTTTGAATACGTGTATACAGAGGCTAAGCGCCGTGGATCAATAGCGAGGACGCGAGTACTGCACCGACAGAGAGCTGACTGGATCCCATACGTTTAGGCGACAGTAACAGCAGTGTAAAAGCAAGACTTATATGCTTTAATACAATTGGTTTTTGATGTAATTTGTTGTTTGATGATTTTAATAAATACACTAGCCCGTAACAATTATTATTTTCAGTAGACTTAGGCTATGTTAAAAGAATATTACACAAATATGAAATAGATCTTTGAAATTTCATGTTCATGTGCACTTTGGAATCGTTGGATCAGGTAGTTAATTATGAGCAAAAAAATAGTTTGTTGTGTGTATATACTGTGAACGAACATAGTTTGCGACAAATATACATACATGTTACAAATGTTGGATGTGAATTATTTCGAGCTGGTACAAATAAGACAAAATACAAACGTTTTATGTAGGTACATACACAATATCAATAAGCTGTATATGTATATTGTAAGTGATTTCTGCATTGTGAAAAATGTACTTAATTTGTACTATGTGTGTGTACGTACTACGTACACAGGAGTATGTATTCTAGACATATTTTTTGTCAGTTGGTAATATCCATCCAACGTTTTGGGTATGTAAGTATTTATGGCAACGTCGCGTTAAGAGTGTAAGCACAATTAAATTTTCTTCTGCA
>CAJUYH010010854.1:0-11723 GCA_910591685.1 Galerucella tenella
AAAAAAAAAAAAAAAAATTGGCGACACAACTTCATCATTATCACGTGAATCGACAAAATTATTTCTGTTTTCCGATTACCAGCCCTTGTAGTCGATTGATTTATTGATTAATGTTAATGGGGTTGAGGTGGTTCAATATTATTTCCTTTGTATGTGGAAAAATAAAACGGAAGTGGTGCGCACACGTTTATTCGTTTATGCGGGTGTGTAAATAAATATAGGTCACATCTACATGTAAATTCTTTTCTGCTTGTTCGACAAATGCCATTCTTTACTATTATTCTTTTTTTTCTTTTTTTTTTGATTTTTGGTTCACCAGCAAATTTGAAAACAAAACATGGAAAACGTAGAAAAAAAAGTGCTAAATAGCCAAGCTGCGAAAAATCGCCCTCAGACATTTCCTATAAATGTATAAAACGTGCTTCATGGTTTTTCGCTTCTCTTATACTGTCATACTTATTATCAGGATGGTATAGTGCTATATACACAGCTATTTGCTCTTGGGTGTGTTTCTACCATTGTTATTCAAGCTGCGTTCGCGGTCACGTATATATATATATTGGTTAGCTTAACGCTTACGTACAATCGACGTCTAGATGTTGCGATTGTCTTGCTCGAGTCCCACAACCTTGCCAAGCTTTTACTTACATGCAATTCCATTGTTTTGGTTACTTTAGATCTTTCGATGAAGGTGGCAAGACTCAAATATATATATATATATATCTATGTTTGAGATACAGTTGCAGATATATATCTACAATAGTATTTTGCTTCAATTATCTCTTTTCTGCTCAGCTAATCTCCGATTAAATTGAATGTTGTCTACTATCGCGACGTATTTCAAAAATTTTTAGTTCATTTTATTATTGTAATTCACTTTGACTTTTTCTAACTTACATCTCGTCACGATGTAATGTAAAATTCTGTTTGCATTTACGAGGGTCTTTGAAGGAATATCGGTAAAGAGAGAGATGGAGAAAGATAGACAGAATATAATGTAACTTTGCGAGAGTTGTTTTGAAAAATAAGAAAAGAAAGTTTATCGTCTTTGAAGTTAATTAATCTGAAAACTTCATTTATTTATTTATTTATTATTATTATTATTCCCTTGAGAACAGATTCAATGGACTCGCGCATTCATATTGAGATGGAAATATGTATTTACAGTATGAATTCGAATGAAATATGGTAGTTGAGAGATTATGGGATGGCGACTTAGAGCTATTGATATGAAAAATAAGATAATTGAAATATGCCTTTCAATTTATTTCATAGAATAAACATACATATTTTTTATACGTATACTTATACAAAATATATATTTGCAATATTTTTATTTCGACATTGGTGATATTCTGAAATGATTCTACTGTTTTACAATGAGTACATACATATAAAATGTTGTATCTTTCAATTTTATCTTTGACGCGTTCACTATTCAAATTGTCCCTTTGAAATTCGTTATTCGTTTGCATTCAACTTGCCGTACTTTCACATTCTTCATATTTTTATCAATCTATTTATCTTTACATAACGTCTATCATTTTGTTATATTTATTTGTAAAACTTAATTTAATTTGTTTACGATAAAAATATGACATTTATACTTCACGGGCACTTTCTTAATTGGAATATATCAAAATATCTCGTTTTATCTCTCTTGTCGTCATTATCAGCATTATCATTATATTGCATTGTTTTATTTGTGAAAGTCGTGCTTTTAACATTGAATTTAATCGGATTGTCCTCGACACCCCACGGTGTCGTCATTTTTAAACAAAAAAAAAGTACTATTCACAGGACCTCGACATATTACTTCTACTCACTGAGCATATTTGAGCAATCAAGTGCATCCGGACAAGGCGGAGGAGAAGAAAAAGAAAGCTATATAATAGTTATGAAGAGATAGAAGGTGTCTGTATAGGAATAGGGGCTTCACTTCCATTTGCAAATTGACAACAATTGTTTCAAAGCGTTTGCCTTGAGTATTACTGTCTGCTTTCCATCATTTGTGCTCTGTTCATGATGGCAATGGCTGAAATGGACTAGCTATCAGCCTAATTGCTATATATACACAGTAATAATAATCATTTTTGTTATGTGAGAGATATATTGTACATATGTTGTCTCATTCACTTTCACTGTTGGGACTTAGCTATATATAAAGAACGATCAATATTATCACTGTGTTCATTCTTATGTATAAACATACTGTGGACTAAAGGGAGAAGAGAACAAACAGTGAACCTATATATATATATATGAATGAAGAATAACATGGCGGAGAAGAGATTACATCGAAATTTAACCCAACTACATAAAAATGTTGGGGCTGTGAGACCTTTGGGAGGTTTAAGTGAGTATAAGAACAATAATTTTTCATTAGACTTCTTATATTTATATTTATTTTCATTGTTCCAGTTATACTGATGTTCATCTTTAAGTTATTGTACGACGGGTATACCAGCAATATCTTCAAGATTTTATACATGGGAAACATAATAATTAAGTGGCATTTATTAATGAATATTTCTTTTTTTCTTTTTCTTTATTTTTTTGCCTTTCATTGTTGAATTATCATTTTAAAACGGCCGTAACAATACGAACATTCGAAAGAGTCTCGTTTGTATTTTTTCATTCAAATGCATCTTTTTTACAATAAAAATAATCTTCTTTGTATTGCTACATGCACATATCGATTTGTAATGAAAAAAAAAAAAAACCTATCGATTTAGTACTGATCACGTCATATGAACATAATCGTATAAATCCGAGGTAAAGTGATTGATGCTATGATAATTTTGAAAATAACTTGAATAATTGAGCGATTATGAGAAGCGTTATTTATTTTCAGTAAATATTTGTTTATTATACAAATAGAAATGTTACATAATTGATATTTATCACTTGAAAAGTAGCAATGCGTGAAATACCATTAGAGATAAAGTGTTTCTCTTTATATTAAGATATGTACAGGGCTTGGGTGATATGTCGTCGCCTGAAAAACAATTTTTCACGCATTGTTCGTGGTGTTGGGTCCTTTAGTCGGTTTATCCAATCCACGCGGAGAATAAAAAAACAACTGTTATATATATGGGTATATTCCAAGCCCACATTCTTGAGGAAACATTATATATATGGAAGATAGAAGTGAAGTAAAGTATGTCTGTCATTTTTTACAGGTATATCATATATCATATAAGTGAACGAGTGAAATGTTGCGAGTAGAAACGCCATCTGGACCATCTATCTTGGATATTCAATCTTACATTTAGATATTGTACACTTGAAGACGGAAAATAATAAAAAAAATAAAAATTATTGCGTTTTTTTTAATTTTTTCGTTCGGTTACTCAACTCTCCGATGGATTGTTTGACCATCAGCGGTTCACATTTTTTAATACTGAAAAGTAATTAAGCAAATGAAAACAAACGAAATTCTACGGAAAAACTTGGAAAATTTACTGTGAAACATTTATGTTTAATGTATTCACCAGGTTATTTCTCCATGGCAGAATAAGGAAATACTGTAATCCATACAGCATTCGTTCGTGTTCTCACACAAATATTCCATGCGAGACCATTTATATCTTGACAGTTGTATATTATTTCACATGATATAGTATGTTTACATGCATACAACTGTACACATCATATACATATACAAAATTCGTACCATGTCATGGATAAAAAAATCCACATTTATTTATAGAAAACAATTCATGCTGAAACAATATAAAAAAATAAAATAATAAAATATAATATGCACACACACACACACACACACACATATATAGAAATATAGTCGGTACGTGTATACATGTATGGGAGAGGGTGGAGCAAGTGAGGTACCTTAAGCTTCAATGACATATATTTCTTCTAGTTTTAGAGATATAAAAACGTTTATTAAATACAGAATAACTTTAATGTTTAAGTAACAACATAGCTTAAAGAAAATAACCAAACTACTAACTCGTTAATAAATTATCAAAATATAAAAATAAATGGCAAATTACTTCGTTGCCCCAATTTGTGAGGCAAGGGAGTCCTTACATAATAATTCAACGACAATTTAAATACATAAATCAAAGAATAACAAGTACATCTGGCAACATCATTAATGTCAGACGGTATTTATTAAATATAAGGATATTTTTTGTATATGACCTGTAATGAAGATTTTGCCTTTAAATCATGACAAACTCTTATGTAATTTACCTTCAATTTAACATAGCAATACGCAGAATGCAAGAAATATTTATATTTGCTTTAGTTTTAGTAATTTCAGCAAGCTTTCATGCACACCGCTCACTTGTTGAAAGATACATAAACTGTGGTAATGACAGTTGATTATGTTGCCGATTGTATGCATTATTTCGAGTGACGCACTTGCCCCACCCTCCCCTACATACATAAATATATGTAAATATTTATCTATGTAACTGGCTTACGTAATGTTTCTATGTACTCTCATTGCACTTAACTATTTACCCGACTGCTATAATTGTGTGTTAAATGATGATGACAGTTTGAGAAGGTTTTCAGAAAAGAATAATTGTTCTTGACCCGCTGTACGAATAATTACATTTAGTATACATTTTCATGGTAAAATAGGGGAATTGTGCACAAGATGACATACTCAGGTGAAATGACATAGTAGCTATATCCGCTTGAATATACATTTCATGAAAATTTAATCGACTTTCACACATCGGCTCATAGATACTGTGACCATTCAAACCATATGCATTTATCTGATACAATTGTTTGAATGTGGTGTGCATTATTTTAATTTCAATAGGCGGAAATATTATTTTTGTTGAATGTGTTTGTGCCAACAAATGCTTACCAGGTCAGTTTTTTTTTATTATATTTTATTATTTAAATATGAACTGTGGTTAATGTGAGTTATGAATGTTGAAAGATTATTAAAGTAAATTCCAAAATTTTTATGTTGCAAATGGTGACAGATATTGTTTACACTGTAAGATAAGATGACATAGTATGTGCAACGTTAAAAATCAAGTCAAAAATGAAAGGGCGACTATTTTTTTATTTTATCTATCTAGTTTTCTATAGATGCAAAATTCATTTTTATATTCAGTGATAAATACTTGAAATATCCAATCTAAGATTTATTTTCCACCATTCATGAATTTTAAAATATTTGCCACCAAACCAAAAGTATGCCCCATCTTGAGTACAATTTCCCAACACGTTCTCAAATTATTCTGTATATTTATTCCAATTCTTTATTTTCAATTCAACACAGATACATTCCTCCGGATTTGTGTTATTTCTTATGGCATTATTGAAGGATACGTCGCCTATTTATCACACTACTTATACATCATAGTATTTTAAACTCAGCATTTTACAATAAAATATTAAATTTTACAAACAATTAACTCAATTAATTTATAAAATATTTGAACGTAATAACTCATAACATGACTGAGATGAAGTATAACGAATGAAAATGTATCTATTACCAGAAGTTTTTTTTTAATCAGTTTTATCCAATTATTCTCACTATCAATATAGATCTACGGCAGATTTACAATAATGATTGTATCAATTCTTTCTATCAAGATATCTCGATAAATTGAATAGATAAAATGAATACAAACTATTTGCATATATTTATTTATACTACCGAGTAAAGCTGTGGTGAGTAAAATTTATTTCGCGTTTAAAATAAACATCAGTATTGTATAACAACTCTTCGTTATTCGGTGTTAATATTATCGTTTGTTTAAGGGAGTCCATCGTCGTGTGAATATCGAGGAGCTACAGAAAGCTCTCCATCTCACTCTGTATTTACCATTGAGTTAGTCTGGCAAATGGAGTTTATATTCTGTATCAATACAGATACACACACAGACATATATACAAACATATAAATATATGTACAATCCATTTGGTACTTCGACGTTGTAATCCACAAGTGATTAACATCATCGTAGTGCAAATGTCGAGGGTGAATAAACTATCTTCACTCAAATATATATCAACATGTATATATATATATGAAACTAACTCTGAGTTAATATGCACAGTTGTATATTCAGATAGAATAATTAATCAAAACTAATATCAATTACTAATTCAATTTTCAATCAACCGTTTATATTAATCGATATAACATAAAATTGAAAGATAAAATAAACAAAAGGCCGCGAAATAATTGTATAAATAAATTCGAAAATTATTTGTCCCTAAAACAAAAATAAAAGGAGAAAGAATAAAATTGCAGTATTATACAGAATTAATTAACCAACGTTATAAATTAATGAAAAAGAAGAGAGAGAAAAAAAGGTAGCAATGTGAGAAAATGGGGAAAAAAAGGAGAAACAGTGAAAGTAAAAAGAAAAAAAAAATTAGTCGGACTCAGCGGTGTCTTTTATGTATAGGGTATAGCAGTTGTATGCTATATAGAAGACTCAATTACGCTAGGAGTGTCAGCGTCCAAGTAAATATCGGTCTATCCCGGGACGCACGAGGTTCTGGATTTCAATCGACCCACCCAACCAGATGCCGCGGTATCTCCATCGTCCTCGTATATGGTTCGTTCATATATCTATACATATATATATATATCTACACATACTGAATTGCATGTATATATATTCAGGACGAATGATAGTATATAGAGGAATTGAGAAATAGAGAGAGAGAGAGAGAGCGAATGAGTATATATAGATACATGATCTTTCTATTCGTACGTTTCTCTCTTCTCTGGATATTCTCTCGCTAAAATATCCGAGGCCTTACCCATCTAATTCAATCTCCATCCAAACGTGATTCCGTCAAGTTTACTTAACATTGAAAATGTACATGAACGATTTATTACCGAATTACATTTTGGGCTTATCACATGATTGCTTTCAAGATTTGAATCATTGCCCTGAGATTATACAATTATTCACACCTATTATAATATAAAAATTCCAATAATAAATGTAAAAACTATTAATTAAAATTGAATATTGTATAGGATAACTATGGTTAATTGTCGTGTGGTTGAGATTATAATATTTAATTCGTTGGTGTAGGATTATGATTAAATAGGGTGGGTGTTGTTGCCTTCATATCCACATATACACACACACACACACACACACGTATGTATGCATATATATATAAATTTGTTTAGGTCTATATATGTACATGCATAAGATTTTGTAATGTAAGGAAATAAGTCGCGTGTATAGAGTACATGTCTGGCATACGTTGAGTTGCTTCCACTGCGTCAAGTCCCATATTTCCTTCTGCTGCATGCTCTTTTTGCCCCTCTTCATCCTCTCTTACGTACCTAACTTGGATATATATATACATATGTATAGCAATTCTCTGTACCCGGGTGCTACTTAATATTGCATCATATTACTTGAGGATAAGAGAGGGTTGGCGCACATACACCCATACTCTCACACACACACGCGCTCCCGCGCATATGTGTACGAGCAGTTTATATATATATATATACGATGGGATGCTTCACCTGAAATCATGGACCCACCGGCCCATTTCACCCACGAGCTATATTTCGTGTTGCGTATCCTTCTCATCCACCATTTTTATACATATACATATATATATTGGGTCTACAACTTTGCTCCGGCCGTTTTCCGAAAGATGGCTGTAGTAGTTAGTAGTAGTTGAAATAAATTAATCACAGATGTCGAACATTTTGTTTTGACATTTGTAAATATAACCCTACGTTAATATAAGTTAATTTGTGTTTGCATCATAATATTATATTTAATTGAATATGTCCGAATTCAAAGCGAATTCTCGTCGTTTGCGGGAAGTATTACTTTTTTATTTTAACATGAAAAAGTGTGCGGTTGAAGTTCACCGGATTATCTCTAGTACTTATGGTGAAGCAACTATTAGTGGAGGACGTGTCGGGAGTGGTTCCAACGTTTCAAGAACGGTGATTCTGCTGTCGTACACCGGCATAGTGGTGGAAGGGAAAAGTTTTTGAAGATGCAGAATTGGAGGCGATTCTTAGTGAAGACTCGTGTCAAACACAAGAAGAATTAGCAGAATCATTGGGGGTCAGTCAGCAAGCAGTTTCGAAACGCCTGAATGATCTGGGAATGATCCAGAAAAAAGGATATTGGGTACCTAAAAAAAAACGGCGGGAGCAAACTTGTGGATCTAATATATAATTGTAATTCTTCTTGCTCCATTATAAATTCGTCTCTGTGTAATTTTTTCATTCATGAGGTTTCCCTTTAACTTTTTTTTTTTTCTACTATTGCAATCAATATCTTTTTTTTCGTGCTCAAAATATATGTATATACGTATAGTCAATGTGAATTCACTATTCAGTAGATGAGTATATAAAAAGAGAAATGGTGGAAAGAAGAGAGAAGTCTTAAAAGGCAAAATGTAGATATATCGATATTACATAAAGAAGAGATGGAGAATATAAAAACGTATGCGGCAGAGTGAAGTAGTGGAGAGGCCTCACCAGTGAAAACTCGAGTCTTGGGAGCTGTACTTATTGAATATTAAACGTGAAGGGGGTTGAAAGGAGGCGGATGATGGCGGTATATGAAAGCACCCTCGGGTACAAATGAAGTAGATGGGGGTGTTCTAGAGTGCCTCGTTGCTCTTTCGCAAACGCGCGGCCACCATCAACTACAAGAGCGACAAGTACAATTGATGATTGACAAAGGCGACCATGTGCGCGGTCGCACGCACACACATACACACTTGGGCCATACTATTGAATGCATAGATGATAACTTTCGTCTCCTCTTTACTGTTCTCAATATAATTTTTTTTCATCCTCCGTCAACTCACTAGTTTATCTTTATTCAAGCCATTTTTTCTCTTACCCAGGTGATATATTTTCAACTCCATTCTGATTTTTACCTTTAATTACGTTCAAATACTATTAATGATCCTATCAACATTCACATGTACACTCTCACATACAACTTTCGCCCTCACAACAAACTCTCACATCATTCATTAACACTCCAATAATTTAAAGACAATTCCTTTCTTTTTTTCTTCTCCAATTGATAATGAAGTCAATTTATTTTTCATTCTATTTTTTCATATTAATTTCCGTTATTTAATTCATTCACCGACTAAATAGGGATGTATAACAATGACACAACAAAAAGAAAGAATATAAATAAAAAGATTCACACATTTATATATATATATTATATATATGTGGAAGTTGACGCGATGAAAGGCAGGAAGGACAGAGGGATGCAGGTACACATCCATGTAGGAAGTGAAATTGTATCCCGAAGCCTATTGTTATGAAGGCTGCCAGATTGGCACCATCCTAGTCATTACTGACATCGCTTGGAAAAACTCATAACGTCAGAGAGTACGTCAGCGATAACTCGCAACATCGGAAAACCAGCGAGCCAATCACAATACGTTCCAGGTCATTCAAAGATCTGTATAAGAAGGCCCAGCGATGTCAATTCGAGAGTAAAGCACCAATTGGGGTTTTCAATCCTAGCTATTTTTATCCAAGACTACAATATAAGCTTAGCAATTATGCAAAAATTGAATCTGATCTAAAAAAAATAATCTCCTAATAGATTAAGTTGAGGATAGATGACCATGGTTTTTCTAGCGATTTGAAATGCATACTAATTATTTTTTCTGTAGAGTATTTATTGCTAAAGTAAAGATATAATAGTACTAGTATAGCATAATTTTGTCAATTCTGATGAAAATTAAAATATAAACTGGAAAAAAGAAAAATCAAAAAATGAATGGTGTGACCATCTATCCCATACCTTTCGGCAGTGATGACCATACCCATGTATGAATTAAATATGCTCTATGCTTGAGTGTTTTTTTTGCCTTTTTCGTCAAGTTTTTCATACTTCTGACTGAAGTCACCATCGCAATAGCTAATTCCGCTCAATGAATTTTGAAAACACAATAGAAAATTATAATATTGAATTTTAAGGATACTTCACGTAAAATATTCCCTGAAATGGAATCACATGAAATTTCATTACTCATATTATCTGCAATTTTTCACTGCGTTAACAAGACAACATGTGCACTACAGGTCTCTCAGTCGGCTGACACGCCAACACCGTCTGCTAACAAACGTGACCGAAAATACTTCGCTAACGCCATCTCTCCCGGACTTACTCTAAATGTATTAAATGTAACAAAGATGACAATAAAATCTATTTTGAATTTGAATTGAAAATCCGAGAGTAACGAAGAGAATGATGTGACAACAGGGTCATTCGGACGAACAAAGTCGACCATAATCAGAATTAATTTTAAACACACAGATACTTTACATTTTATTCAATAAACGTTTTGCATTAACAAACATTATTTGCTTTCTATATTAAATATCCTACATACATATATAGGCAGTCTTGAGTAAAATCGCTTATTGTTATACTACGTCCAATATACTTATCCACATATATATATATACTGTTTGGTGCGGCGTTTGTGCTAAAATGGTCATTGGACCGTTCTTTTTCGAAGATGATAATGGCCACACGGTTACTGTCAATCAGGAGCATTATCGCGATATGATAACCAATTTTTTCATGCCAATTATTCGTCGAAAACGTATGGGGCACTATTGGTTTCAACAAGATGGCGCGCCACCACACACTAGCCGTACTACAATCGATTTTTTGAAGCAATTGTTCCCTGGCCGTGTGATGGCAAAAAATGGTGATTTCGATTGGCTGCCAAAATCACCAGATTTAACGCCTCCAGACTTCTTTTTGTGGGGTTATTTGAAATCAAAGGTTTACGTTAACAAACCAAAGACCCTATAAGAGCTGAAAACCAACATCCGTCAAGAAATAGCCGCCATTCCGGTCGCAATGTTGAAGAAAACCATGAAAAATGCTGCAAAACGGGCACAATACGCCGTAGAGACCAAGGGCGACCATTTACGAGATATCATATTCAAGAAATGATATAAACAAATCTACTTGAACCCAATTAAATGATTTTCATGACGAACAGACAAAAAATGGTGTTTTCTTTGATTTATTTAAAAATAAAATGGGCGCTTCGAATATGAACAACCTTGTATACATATATATATTACATCTTGTAAATGAGATGATTGCGACATCAGATAAGCTTGTACACGAGTAAGGGCGACATTTCACTTCTCTTTCTCTGCTTCCTCTTGTCATATGGCTGAGGTTATCTGTACGCGCGCGGCTTTCCATTCACAATGTGTGAACTGTAGTTGGTGGGTGGACGTTGCCTACGTGCTTAAACGATGAGGTCAAACGAGCACACGCCAATGCGGTAGAAGCGTGAGTAAAAGCAAGCGACACATCACAGCATTATAGAGAGAATAGAGAGAATATAGAGGGAGTATACAAGGGCGATGACAGTTCTGTTGGTGTATTACGCTCCAGTAACCGATACTGCTAGATAAATCATGCAATGTGATATTGTTGATTCGTATGATGTCCCTTTGTTCCATCTATTATATTGTATTAGGGTAAATAGTTGTGATAGATAAACAGAGGAAAAGGGTTTGAGAAATAGTGAGTGAGATTTGAGGTAATTCTTACGGTTCAGTTCCGTAATTATTATTAGTGCCGTCATTTTTTTGTGAATGCTATACTGCTTTGTTGAATGTTAAAATTTATTCTTGATATTTTCACTTTGTTTTCATCTTTAGTTTTAAAGCGACGCTACTGCTTAAAGCTGTTTATGAAAAAAAAAAAAAA
>CAJUYH010010856.1:0-11722 GCA_910591685.1 Galerucella tenella
TATCCAAAATCTTCCAATTTACTGAGAAAAAACATTTTTACATTTCAACTTTGCCACCCTGTATCTTTCTTATCATCGATATTTAATTAAAATAAAATGCGTCAGATTGTAAAATTTTTAGGCGAAGAATCTTCCATTTCACTTTGGACCATTACTTACGGACCACCCTGTTTATACACTCAAGAAAAAACGTCAAAATTTTAAAAAAGCGCTTGAATTTTTAATCATTCAAATGTCTACCAGTTTCACTCGTTGCAAAATTTTTGTACATCGCCAGACAAGTGTACTATAGATGTTATTGTTACCACACCAGAAAAAATTTAAAAATTAAAAATAACACTCACATTTTGATCTTCATGATGTTATCTCCATCCCTATATACCATTTGGACTGCACCAGAGACTGTACCATGTTTCACTAACCCGAACCGAAATATCGAACCATTTCCATTTACCGACCGGCGATTGCCATCACATTTACCACAGACCTTACTATCATACATCACTTTACTTTCCTTATGATTCTAACTCTATGTTAAAACAACCTCAAGACAGTACCTGTGTACAGCCTTGTTTTTCTAGTCCAATAAAATCTTACCAAGATTACCCACACGCTTTTTAATTAATACAATATTTTATCGTATGGTTTTTATTATAAGAATAAAATTCAACAAATTTTAATTGGGAGAAATGTCAGAATTAAAAATATTTTAATGTTTTGAGCAGATATAAAGAAGTTGAATTGTCTTAAAAGTAGCTGCCATTGTTTTCAGTAATGAATACTTTTAAAAATTACTTGATAAAAATTTAATATTTATAAACAATCCCATTTAGACTAAGTCTACATCTAAATTTGTAGATAAATTGTTGATTAAAAGTACCAAAAAGTCAAAACATAAAATGTTACACTTGCCTTGGACAAGTTAAAGTCAGATTTAAGATATAAAAATAATAAGATTTTAAAAAACTACAAGTCTTTATTGTACCTATTGTATTGTGACCACACTTTCTATTTCATCATACATACATCAATTTGAGAATTTCTTTAACCAGAAATAAATTCGTTAATTGAAGAAAATGGAATTTGTGATGTAACAGTATACACCATTATCTGTTCAAATTTTCTTTTTTAATACTAAATAAGCATATGAAACCAGATATATTATATTGTTCTATATGTTTTTTCTGCTGATATTGTTTAACGATTGACTCACAAAACTTTGATAGATAAAAAATTTCACCAAGCTGTAAAAGAAGTAACAAAAAAAATTCAACCTAGAAATATCCTTTTTTGAGGTTAGCTGTTTTCAGCATTTCATATATTTATAAAAATGATAAATATAGCAAAGATTTTTCAGGCATACTTTATGAATAACAAAGCTAGAAATTGTATACCTACATAAAATTTATATTAAAACAAAAACTCCTAGCTCAAATAAATATTTAATTTTTGTAGTTTTTCAGCAGATTACCGATAATTTTTTTAAATAATTTCTTCAATTTCAATTATTATCATCTTTACAAATATTTCTATTTTTGTTATTCAATTCAACAACCACCTACCTTTTGGCATATCGCAATTTTCTACACAAACGATCGTTAAAATCTGTAAAAAATGAGATAAAAAGAGTATTATTGTTTGATACCATTCGAGTTGAGAATATACCTAAATTCACTCCGACATGATGTCAATATTAATTTTTGGGGATGAAGATTATTAGTTTTATGAAACTAGTCGATTATACGTTATTTAATGTAGCAGAAATTTGATATTTTTTTGTTTGAATAACTACAACAGATGATTTTACAAAGTAATATTGAAAAGAAACGATCAAATTCATTCATTTTTGATGTTTAAAAACCACCCATGAATGTACGTGTAAGAACGTAAAACAATTTTCAACTTGATATATTTTAGGTATGTATTTATAAAAATTTACATTTCCTTATTTTCTTAAATAGTAGTAGAAATTATAATAACATTATAAAGTTTTTAAATCACTTAAATATCTACTTTATTACCTGAAATACGACATAAATGAACATGCTCACCGTTTAAAACACTAACACAAACTAGATGCATACATAACTTATTGTTGTCAGTATAAATTCCCATAGCGTTTTTTCTTGACAAAAAACGCCGGCTTTGTTTACAGGTTTAGGCACCTACCTACTAGATTAATTGGCGCTAGGTTATATGTGGTCTGTGGGTTAGTCACTCCATGCAAGGTATTTAGTTTGAACGTTGAGTGATAATAATATTCAACGGTTTGAATGATTTGAATTTGAACATGCTCTAGCTATTTAAATATAAGGGGGGTGATAAAAAGTATCTTAGTTTTATACAAAATTTATTACATACCTTTATATTTTGATTTCGGACTGAAATATATTTCAAAACTTGTCGGTGCAAATAAATGAGTAGGCAAATGAAAAATTAAGCGTATTTCACACTTTTAACAGTTTGCATATTAATTTTTAGGTTATGATACACTCATTTTAATTAATTTAATAATTTTCCAAGTACATAATCTTGGTAAATTTGCAGTACTTCAGAAATTCCTATCGTTTCGATCCACACAGATTTAGGGAGAATCTCAAACAAAGGAATCACTAGCAATTGAAAATTTTATTGGGAAATTTACGGAGGCCTCCATTGCATACCTATTATAGACCATTTTATTAAAAAATGGACAAACTTGAGAGACACTTTTCTAAAACATGGTATGTACCTAATAATATATTTTCAATTAGTTGATTTACAATTATTATACTTACCAAAAATTTAAAAATACTTTAAAGAAACAACGAATCTTTAGTGTCAAAAAATGAACTTGCCTCTAAAAACAATAGTTTTTCATAACACGAATGTATGTTTGGTTGCCTAAATCACAATAGTTAGTTAATAGAGAAATTAATGATTATGAGTAGGTACATTAATAAACGGTCGACGGAAATAGAAAATTAAACAAATAGAGTATTAATAAGGTCTTTTCGCAATCGAGATATTTTAATGTTTGAGATATAAATCATGACATTGAAATATCACTGTTTTCGTGTTTAAAAACATTTTTAAATGTTTTTAACATTAAATTATTAGTTTTGTAGAATATGATAAAAGCAATAGGTATAGGCCGTTATAAATATGAAAAACAGCTCTGAAATTCGAAAATATCTACGTTATTGTCTAGATGGATTCGTTTTTTAAGAAATATATAGTGCGTAGGCGTGATGTTGGCCGCTAGTCATATTAAATTGGACATTGTTCATTAGACAGCTCGACTCAGCGTGGGATTTTATCCACTCCTTAAGGGTAAATAAGAAGTTAAGGTTTGCCAGGATAGTTTTTGGACACCCAGTATAAACTACGAAGCAATTATGTAAAAGAAACTAAATACGACTTCAATATTTATGTATTTGCAGAACATTTTTTCATATACCTACGGTACAAAATTACTTTATATATAATTTCACCATTACATATATAGAATCAGTATAAGGCACAATAAATGGTAAATACATCAAGGGGACGATTTTTCTTACTACAAAAAAGTATAAATAAATTACTAAAAATACGCGTTATAAGTACCAACGTTTACAAAAAAAATAGTATACATAAAATAAAATGAGCAAATCAAATAAAACACACGTGTTCAAAAAATACAGTTACTTCCATCTACTTACAATATATTAATAGTTTTTTTCACGGTGTTTGTAATAATACATGCATTTTTTGAAACACTTTAGATTTACATTAAAGGCAGATAATTCAAAGGTACAGTAGATTATTATTGAGCATTTATGTAGTATCTTATATAAAAATATATGACAAGGCTGAAGATGTTATAAACACCCCAAAAGCAAAAGATTATGACATTCGTATCCTTATCAAACTAAATAGTTTAATAATCAAGGTTGAGTACATATAAATTCCACTTGAAATTATTAGAATCGGACCAATTGTTTAGAAGTTACCAACGAGATAAAAAAGAAAGAGGAGAGAACATAACAGTATAAAGAATCATCGACCAAAGTGGCTTCTGAATATGGCCGACTTCCGTAAACAAACCAGAGGCGTACATTAAATTATTCAATTAGGGGATGCCAAAAACTCTCATACGCATCTTTTTAAGGTGGTAATTTTTGTTGTTAGAGAATTGATACCAGATTTTGGTAGATTTATAGCTATTTATATACCATCAGTTACGAAATGCCTAATTTTGTGTAACGCTTCGTTCGTTCCGCAAAAACTCACAAGCTACACAAAATTTCATTTCGTAACGTATTGCATACAAGATTTTTTCTAAATTTAAAGAAAGTAATAAAAAAATAAAATGTAGTATAATTGATAAAAATTTGGAAAACATAAATTTAATTTGTTGCTGTTACTTCATGTTAGTTGTCAGTTTAACATTTTGTAAAAAAGTCTAGACGGAAGGTTTTTAGCGAGATTGATATATTTTTAGTTTTATTTTTAAAAAATGAGTGATTCAAGTTCTGAAGAGCTACCAAGCGATATTGAAGAGGCAGCAGGTAATGCTCTATTATCAGTAAGTCCCAAAAAGTCAAAGGCAGTTTATGATTTGGTATACGAAAAATTTGTTACGTGGTGTGATGAGAAGAAAATTGAACATGTTAATGAGAAAGTTTTACTTCCATATTTTGAGGGTAAGAAAGATCTAAAAGTTTCCACATTATGGACACTTTACTCAATATTAAGGTCTGAACTAAATCTGAAAAGGAATATTGATATTAAAAAATATATAAATTTGGTAGCATATATTAAAAGGCAAGCGGACGGGTACAGTGCTAAAAAGTCAAAAGTTTTTATTAAAGAAGATTTTGCCAAATTTTTAGTGGAAGCTGATGACAAAGAATACTTAATGGCTAAGGTTGCAATGATAATTGGAATGGCAGGAGCATGCAGAAAAGCAGAATTACATTTTTTCCAGTTGAAAATGTTATAGACGAAGGAAGCCATTTTCGTGTTGATATCCCACCTTCAAAAATAAAAGTTATACGGCAGTTTGAATTACCACTGGAGACATTGAAAATACGAATCTTGTTGAAATATTAAGAAAATATATAAGTTGCGTCCCCAGGTTCTTAAACACAACAGATTTTTTGACAAATATGCGAATGGAAAATGTACCAGAAATCCTGTGGGAATTAACACATTTAGCAGTCTGAGAAAAGTTATTGCACAATTTCTTGGTCTTTCAAATCCTGTTCTATATACTGGCCACTGCTTCAGAAGAAGCTCTGCCACTTTCCTAGCAGACAGTGGCGCTGATATTTTAAAATTAAAGAGGCATGGAGGTTGGAAATCTACCTCTGTTGCGGAGGGATATGTTGAAAATTCCATGAATAATAAAAAACTTATAGCGCAAGAAATATTTGGTGAAACATAATAATTACAATAATTGTATTATCAATATTTTTTTTTTTGTTTTTTTTGTTTGCTTATGACCAGGGAGAGACTCCATTAGCCGAATATGTAATATTATCAATATTTATAATAATTAATTAATTTATAATCTATGTTTTCAACTTGTATTATAACAGTTTAATAAATAGAATAATTCTTTTTGTCACTAATTTTGAAATACATTTTTCGTCACCAATTGCATAAAATTTTACTTTATGCAACTAGTTACAAAAAGTAAGACGTTTCATAATGTCAATCAGTTTTAAAAAGTGTCACTTTATATGTCAAAATTAGAAAAAAAAAATTTATAACACTATAATTGTACAACTCAATATCAACTTAAATTTATACTAATACTCATAAATAACCTTTCTAATACTGAAAATCGCTATTTTTTTAACGTGGCTTTTCAATTCGACACATTTTAGTACATTAAGGTTATCTATGTTAACAAAAGAATTGATGACTAATGTGGCTTCTCAATATGGCGACTTCCGTCGAAAGTTGGTTAAATCACTACCACGCTTACGTTCCCTCCTTTTTCTTTTACCTCGTTGGAAGTTACAAAGGGTGTAATAATGATCGGTCGGTGGTATTTACTTTCTTTTTGAGATTTGCATGTGCGAATCTGGGGTGGGTGGATAATTTTCAATACAAATAGCAGTTTCACAAAAATTATTGCATGAGAAATGGTATTAGGGTCGATCTTTGCGCTACATGTTAAATTATCCGTTCTGTAAACTGACAGTTGTGCTTCAAGGGCCGATTGACATGGTGAAATACCAAAAAATGCAAGATGTTTGACATTATGCAATTCCCTTTCATTACTGTCAACCCAACCAATATTAGAAATAAAAAAGTGTATGATAACCTTCAAAAATAATGGATTGAAAAATAAAGTTTATAATTATTTAAAATGAAGATAGCGAAAATGAGAAAAGCTCGAAGAAAAAACACTGAATCACTGTAGATTATCAAATGACAAAACATCAGTCACCACAATCAGTTGAAAGGTAGGTATCATTCGATTGGAAATAGTTAGACGGTTGGTAATACAAAAGAAACTAGATTTCTCCCTAGAATTGCGCCTCGCATGCAATAGAAATGGCACCAAACCGATATAGAAACTCATCAGCTGGGTCTCAATTGCACATGCTTTCGATAAAGACATCTTGCATCTTGCATTGCACCATGTCAAGCGGCCTTAACTGTTAGTTGGACTTTTATTTTAATCGGTATATAGCAAGAGGTGGTAGAAGTGACTAACTTAAAGTTCCGGATAACGGGACTATAACTGTAAGCGATATAATATGCCCTTACATTAGTCTTACATTAGAGCCTTTTTAGGAAATTGCTGGCCTTTTTTGAATAATAATTGCGCATGCATTTCGGCCTTCTTCACTGCAACTTTCAGGCTTGAAAATATAGAAATGTTTCCAATTTTCAGGGATATTCACGCGCAGCTTTACATATTGTTAGCGTTTTTACATTTTGACAACATAATTATTATGTTGGTCGTTCTGTATGTAATAATAATTGATTGCCAGAGTAAAACTTGTATTTCTGTATTCATTTTCAAAGCGTTTATCTTCTTTTTGTTAGTTTACATTGTTTTTAAATCCCAACCTTAAAATTAATGTAATGATAATAATGTCAAATGTCAATTGTCAAAAAAATCTTGCAACAAATAGGCACAAAGTAAAGTTCATTTACGATAAGTTTGCAGAACAAAAACAAAACATGACAGATGTTTTACATCGTTGCCAGTTGTAATTTTTTTCCAGTAGTTACCATAAAATTATGTTAATAAGTTATTTATTGTAAAAGATTACATTCAACTCAAAAATAAGAGCAGAGATTATAAAATTTTGATGATTATATACATAAATTTCAAGATGTCCAGTAAATAACAAATTATAAAATGCGAATGAAATGAAAACGACAAACCAACACAAGAAATTCTGATAAAATTGTCTGGCAACCACGGACACGGCAGCTCTTTCTATGATTAATTATTCCATTTACACTTTGGATATTTAGATTATGTTCAGTGGCTGCAATTGTTACTAACAAATGTCAAAATTGCAAACTTATCGTAAATGAACTACAAAAAGGCTGTAATGTAAGATTATTAATAGAAGTGAATTTAACTTTATATTACTTTATCACAATAGATGGGAAACTGGTTAAAACGGGTAATATTGGCACTTGGTATAAATATACTACTATAAGATTGTATTGAATAGATTATGGATGAGCAGATGATTTTACTTAAATTGAATTGATTATTCTACATTTTTGATTGTTATATTGAAAAACCTGATGGTGATGCTTGAACAATTTCTATAAGTTATTACCCCGGAGCGGCTTATGTCAGTCATTTTTAGAAACAATTTAGATTTAATATTGTGTAATCCTGTTTTTATTTTTCAAATATTGAGTTGAGTCGATTATTCTGTTTCGATTAAAAATTGGTTGCGTCCAACTTTATATAAAACGCTCATCCCATTCCAACAATTTTTATAGGAAGAATTTGACCGAGAGCAAACTTTATCACTTGAAGAATAGTCAGTAGTGAACAATTTTTTAAATTGCTATTTAAACTGCAAATTAAAACTCAGTTTGTCCAGTAGCTGTTGCTTTCCATAAAAATAAATAGTTTAATTCAATATCTGAAATGAAACCGCCCCCGAGTATCACATTTGTGTTTCTACATAAGGAATGACTTACCTCCGGTGGACACATGCTGGATTTACCAAGGTGGGAACACGCGGTGTGCACCGGGGGTTTAGAATAAAAATAATTTTAGCTAAAATGTGCATTTAACTAAATACACTAGCTGAACACTTATTTATCAAAATCTTCACAACATAGACGTAGGTAAACATTCATAAAAGCTAGATTAAATATAGGTATAAAAAGTTTCATTCGTATATAAATATATATACAACTAGAAAAATATACATAAAATAAATAATAGTAGGAAAAGTTAAATGCATTGGGAGAAATTATTTTTTTGTCTTATTATTAATACAGTATTAAAAAATCGTGAAAATTAAATTTTTGTTCCTATATCTGCGTCGGGCAGGTAGCTTCATCACGTATCAGATTTAGGCTAAGCAATAGGTACATATTTTTTATGACGTAGTATCAATTTTAGCATATTTTCGACCCGCCAATAATGCTCATGAAATTTTTATAAACATTTAAAACGAAAAAAGAAAACGTCATTTAGTTTTTTGTTAATAACATGAAAGCTTATTGAGTAGTCGTAATGGTGTCAAAAGGTTAATTGTAGATAATAAAAATACGAATATAAAGCTTTTTTCAACGAAGTGATTGGATAGTTAGGACCGAAGAAAATTCGGAAAAACTGAATTTTATTTTAAACTTCATATTTTCGTCGTTTTTCAAGTTATAGCGTTGAAACTTCGTAGAAAATGAGTCCTTTGTATGCACTTTATGTGGGCGAAGAGCAGTTACCATAGAACAATTACATTTGTTGTTATTTTAATTGCTATTTTAATGCAACAGTTTGGAGGCACAGAGTACACCATCTAACAAGAGAAGAAAGCTTTGTCGGTTCCTTTGAAGTCGGACTTACACGATATTGAGCGGAAATGCGTCAAGGCATTGAAACATAAACTACCTGATACACTGAGAAAAGTTACACGAATATCGATAATCATATATATATATATATACTAAGAAAAATAGTAGCGTTGATGAACATCCTTCCCAATAGGGACTATACAATATTTTTTTTAACTACTGACATGAGAACACCTTTTATTATTCATCTCATGTGTCTAATGAGAAGTAGGTTATTTTGAACCTAACCTTAAAATAAAACACGGTGAACTAAGGGTAATGAACGGAAGTGACGACTTGACATTGACAGATGAACTAATTAATTCACGCATGTGCACAAAAATTTGCGATCACGAAAACTACTTTCTTTCGCCTTTTGATAGATGGTGTACTCTGTAGTCTTTTACTAGATGGCGCTGTCCATTTTCTACTAGGATTTTTGTCAAAATCTCACTGATTCTCTATTGCTTAGTCTAAACGAGTTTATGGCCTTTTCTATTGTCAAGAGATTAAAAATTAACGATGTTAGTAATATTATTGCTTTCAAATTTCGAGTGTCCTTTAGCATAACAATCTGATTAAAGCCCGATACCAGAAGTTTAATAAAAATAAAATCAATAACTAATTTATCAAAGTATTCGGTGAAATAACCTAGAAATTGAGTGATAATTAAAATGTTATGGCAAGACATTTATAGATAAAAATAAATAGTGCCTTCCGAACATTTAAAACATAATGTCTAATATCAATTAATACTTGTACACATACTGTAGAAGGAATATTTTATAGAAGAAATGCGTTGTTGCCGCTAGTTCTACTATGCTTAATATTTATTGCAATGCGCTGTATCTAGTATGTAAACGTCAAACAATATAGGTATAGACCATTCCACAACATAAGTTTACTCGCATTTTAAATGGGAACAATTTTAACGCTTTTGAGTGAGTAAGAGTTAATATTAAGAGCTCAGTGTCCCATTTGAGAAATATCTCCAGTACTTGACTTTCTTATATATTTATTTCCCTCAAATTTTTAGGGGATTCTTTTTTGGATATTTCCAACAAGATTTTGAAAAAATAAGTCCCAAAGAGCACCCTAGTAACACAAGTTTACTCGCATTTGAAATGGGAACTATTTTAACGCTTTGAGCGAGTACTTAGAATTAATATTAAGAGTTCAAATTTTCAGGGGATTCTTTTTTGGACATTTCCAACAGGATTTTGAAAAAATAAGTCCCCAAAAAGCACCCTAGTGACCCATTTAAAAATATCTTCAGTACTTATATATTTATTTGCCTCACATTTTTAGGGGATTCTTTTTTGAACATTTCCAACAAGATTTTGAAAAAATAAGTTCCAAAAAAGCACCCTAGTAACACAAGTTTACTCGCAATTGAAATGGGAACTATTTTAACGCTTTGAGCGAGTACTTAGAATTAATATTAAGAGTTCAAATTTTTAGGGGATTCTTTTTTGGACATTTCCAACAAGATTTTGAAAAAATAAGTACCACAAAAAAACCCCAGTTAAAAAATATCTTTAGTAGGTACTTGACAACTTTCTTATCTATTTATTTGCATCACCCTATATGCATTTGGTAGTACAACAACTATATACAGCGCAGAGCTAAGAATAAAGATTATATATATACATATTTGGGTATTACATAATAATAAAAAATATTTGATCACAATAATTTGAAATTACAGATAAAAGCGTCAATGTTTTTTTGAACCATGACTTTTACAGTCCTCTCTATACCTTGCAAATTTTTTACACAGCACAGCCTTTTCGAACTCCGTAAAGTACTTTGAGTTCTGGGAAAATTATTTTATTGATCAGTTGGTGGGTTTTTCCAGCCAACATCGCTCGTCTCGGATCTTTCTTGTAGATCTTTATGCCTGGTTTGTGGACTAGGAAAGCGTTATCGAGAATCATGAAGTCGTAATTCGAAACGCACAATGCGTAACCCTGGAATAACAAACATAATATTCATGTTATCACTAATTTGCATTTCTTTATTATTTTCCAACTGTTTGTAGAAAAAATGTTGTTCCCAACACGCGTGGAGTGTTCTTTTACATACGATAATAATTGAGTTATAAAAATATTTATACCTGCGTCATTTTGTCCATCTTGCCCTCCCAACTGAGCCTTTCATCATACAAGGGATCTACATGAGTACCAATAAATATGGGCTCCCAATGGACGAATTTTCCATTTCGTTTACCCACGTGAAACACGTGTAAACCTTCCGTTTCGTTAGCTGTTTGCCACTCCTTTGCTTTTGGTACCGTATGACAGCCGGGACACAGTTTTTTATGAAAAGGAATTGCAGTACCATTTGCTAACATTTCTCGGAGCTGAGTTTTATTTTCTGGTACTTGCTGATTGGCACTTACTTCGAATATCGTTAGAGGGAAAACCTGAAAGTAATTTTACAGTTATTCAATGGGGTATCTTTAATTTTAACTATTTTTGTGGCGTCCCACAATATACCAGATTTCCTGATTTTTTTTAAGTAGTACTTTTCAAGATTTTGGTATGATGTTGGCAACACCGTATGTATCATCCCCCCTACTAACAATCATTCGAATGTCAAATCGATTCTTCTTATTTTAGTCTTAATAATCCAACATTAGGAAAAGCAGTTTGCAGAGTTCATTTTGAAGATATTTGTAAAGGAAAAAAACTTAAAAACTTTG
>CAJUYH010010857.1:0-11720 GCA_910591685.1 Galerucella tenella
TATCTTGGCTAAATCTGAAATAGGTCTATTTGTTCTTCATTTTTCCTCCAACGATTGAATTTTATTTGAGTCTTGAAATATTGTGAATTTACCTGTTATAATAAATTAATAGTTTCCACCCTTACTACGGGGAATCTTTCCATAATTCTTAAATAAAATTAATCATTCTAGAGTAATTTTATTTGGACACTATAAAGAACAAGGAGGTATGAACTGATCAGGCATTAATGAATGTTTAGTTGCATACATATTAGAAAGGTACGTTTTTAGTAGATGGCAGCATCGAACAATATTTTCTCTTCTCTGATGTTTCTCTCATTTTTAGCACTATTTAGTAATTTTGAATAATTTTCATAATTCAAATTACAAATACAATCTAAACTCTTCCTTATTGGTTCTTCACATGGATAAAAGCCGCTTATCTTCTGCTATTTTTGTGCACGCCTATATTTATTTAAAATACTTTTTCCGTGAATTAAACTGTTTGGATCATCGTTCAGGAATTACACTTGATCCAGAGGTGGAAGAAAAACAGATACGTATGTTGAAATAGACATTAATATGTATAATATTATTATACCAGTTAACAATCATTCTTAGAAAATTCATCATTTTGATGTCATGATATCAAAGGAAGAAATAAGGTCTGCTGAACTTTTATTTATTTACCAATAATATATAAGCTTTAGAAAAGCCAATTGGCTATTTTTTTCTTTCTATGTAGTAATTGTGTCTTGTGATTATTTTTTTCTATTTAAGATATTGTCTGCAATTTGTAGTCGATACAGTAGCGTCAAGAACTAAGATTTATTGGGCCGGGCCAGTAGAGGGTGTCTTGGGTAGACAAAGTTTATATCCATGACAGACAACTGTTATCTGATTAATTTCTCTTACTTGATAAGTCTTATTTAGAAATTCAAGTAATTCTTGTTTAAATAATTTTAATATTTGTTAGTTTTTTAGGAATAGAAAACAACAACACATTTTTCAAAGTTTATTATTGGAATATGAAAATTTCAACTACACTGGAGGAACTGTGTGTTTTAAAAATTTATGTATATGTAAGTATAACAAATTATTATTTATATTCTAATATTACTGCATCCTAACTTGAGCTAAAATATAGAGGTTATTTATTGAAAAATTCATCTCATATTAGAATATAACTTTGTCACTTGAATATTTCTTTTCATCTGTTTTAATTAAATATAAAATAGAAGGTCTCATATTTTGTTATACTATATAGTCAATTAAGGTCTTTTTGTTTTAAAGGTTTTTTTCAAGAAGTTTCACTACTATTACATGTAAGGTTCTACATATGCTATAATTTCTACTTGACATGTCTCAAAACTACAAAAAAATGGGAAATAACATTATTAGTTACTTACGACTTTTAGAAATTGGAAGCTTCCGATTATGTTGATTTACATTATCTATAAATTGATATTCTAAGATTTAAAATTTCAAAACTAGTTAATGTGACCATATATTTTTTTAGAAAATCCCATGTATCGATATGTCCGGGGTATGTATAATTACACCACACCAAACACAAGTTTGACAAAGCAGGATTTTCAGTTATCTTGCAGGGGTTTTGTCTAGCTAATTTTTCCCCCTCTCTGAAAAGGCTTGGTTGAACTCATTTATTTCTATATGTCTTATAATTTAGCAGTAAATTATTATGGTCTTTAGGGTGTCTGTTTGTTTTATGATGGATTCCATTCTCAATATTAGTTGCCTTCTTTATATGTAAAAAAATTTAAATTTTGGTTTTATCAAACAGGAATGAGGGAAACTCACTAATTGATTTGGTGATTTCAATAAGTTTTATTTATAAGTTCAAGTACCTATTTCAGAAGAACGCAACACTTATAGTAAGAGTTATTTTAAAATTTGTGTATTTTTCAGGAAAGTAATGGTAAAACAACACCGCATGTCAATGTTTATTTTGTTGGAATATGAAACTATTAGGACAATGCAATGGAGGAACTTTGTGTTTTAAAAAGATTCGACTGTAGGTTAGGTCAGGTTAGGTTTGTGGTGAGTGGGTCTATAAGGCCCTCCACTTTGACTCACTTACGACTGTAAGTATACATAATTATTATTGATATTCTAAAATCCATCTTGGGTAAATCTGAAATAGAATATATTTTTGTTCTTTGTTGTTCCTTCTATGATTGAATTTTCTTTGTGTCTTGAAATATTGCGAATTTAACTGTTATAATAAATTTATAGTGTCAACCCTTACTATGCAGAATATTTCCATAATTCTAAAATAAAATCAATAATTGTATAATCTAGCCAAATTTTATTGCGACACTCTGTATTGAAACTATAAGCAACAAGGAAGTATACAACTGAACAGGCATTAATGCATGTTTGGTTGCATACCTATTAGATAGGTAAGTTTTTAGTCGATGGCAGCATCGAACAATATTAGCATTGATTGACCTCTCTATTTTATCGTAGTATTCTATGATTTGTATTTATAGACAAGGATGTCGCCAAGGTTAGTTTCCAAAAATTAATTAAATGAATAGATAAATATTTTAATTACCGCTTGCCGTTACATTAGCCACTTCCAATTATAGTTCTGTGGTCTCAAATTCTCCTACTCAGGAGTGCGTTCATAAACGTTACAGAGTACACATTTCTCACACTTTTTTGACAACCATCGTTCATAAATGAAATTTTTGTTACTCTGTGACCAAGGATGATAGATTGAGAATACAACTACAATACTATATAATTGTAAAAATCCGCCTAGAAACCATATGAAAGTAGGGGAGACAACCAGTCTTCGAAAAATCTCTTAAATGAGACATCCTGATAACCCACTGCATAATCCATCAAACAGACTCCTTCATAGTAAGACGGGAATAGAACCAATAAATGAGAGATTCAAAAAATTGTTCAGGTCCTTCTCTCTTGAAGAAAAGAATATTGAATTAATTGAACCTCACATTCTAGAGATCCCTGAAAATGGTCATCGTAGAAAACATCCACAGAAAACTCTGTTTGAAGAAATTATCTACATATCACGGCCAGTGGCGGATTTGCCATAAGGCCCAGTAGGCCCGGGCCTAGGGCGGCCAGATACGAAGGGCGGCAATCGTGCCAAAAAAACTCAGTGATGATAACAAGAAATAACTCAAATGCAAAGTATCTCAAAATATTTTAGAGGCTCGCGTACCGTACGTATGATTATAATCTTCCTAAATCACTATTTTTGAGTATTAAAGTATAAATACTTTCGTACATCGTGCTTAAACGGCTCTCATGGCTGTTTTTTGGGGATGTTTACTAGATCGCATTAACGCCACAAGTAAAAAACTTCAGAGTGTGGAAATTGACATTACTATTGTTATAGAACTGTACGAGGCTTTAATACATTTTGTTGGCGAAACAAGAGAGAATTTCGATGAATTCGAAAAAAAAGCGAATAAACTGTCCTTCGTACAGGAATATGAAAAAGATTTTCGACGCAATCGAAAGCGTAAGCTGCTTCCTGGCGAGACTAATACAGGTGAAGAGATGCAACAAAGTGGCCGTGAAAATTTTAGAATACATACTTTTTTGGTAGTAATTGATACATTGTCAGAAGAACTGAAAAGACGCCGGGATGCTTATAAATTACTCTACAATAAATTCCACTTTATTACCAACCTGAAGAATCTAAGCATCTCAGAAGTCGAAGATAAGGCCAAAGCATTGCAAATGATTTATTCTACTGACTTAGAAGACAATTTTACAGAAGAATGTCTTCATTTTCGTTCCCACTGCAGCATAAAAAATGAGGAGCAAAAGAGTGCAGTCAGTTTGTTGAAATGGTTACGAACCGAAGGTCTTCAAACCATTTATCCAAACGTGGATATTGGTCTTCGTATGTGTGTGTGTACACCCGCCAGTAACTGTACAGGAGAAAGATCGTTTTCTTGTTTGCGCAGAGTTAAAAACTATTTACGCACTACAATGACGGAGCAGAGGCTAAACGATCTTGCTTTGCTTAACATAGAAGCTGATTTTTTAAGGAAATTGGATTGCGAAGATTTAATTAATAATTTTGCTGCGCTTAAGTGCAGACGACGAGTTTTGTAACACATTGTAAAACCTTTATTTTATTAAAAAGGAAACCTAAAACCATTTTAAATGTTTTATTCAAATTTCCAATCATCCCTGGCCTCGGAAAATATTATAAACTAGCTTTATAAGCTAGCTTTTAGTTAACAATTTTCTGAATCAAATAAAAGTGGCAATAAAGTAAATTCATGAATTATGTATCTAGTCTCTAATGATCGGTGCTGAGAAAAGGGCGGCACATGGCCTGGGGCCTAGAGCGGCTAGGACTGCAAATCCGCCACTGATCACGGCAATAATATGTCACTTAATATCTTGGTTTTTATTATGAAATTTATATATATATATATATATATATTTTTTTTTTAACTTATATAGAAGATGTATAATGGATCTTGTTTGATGATATTGCATAATGATTTTAGTTTTCTTTGAATATAATAATTTGTATTGTACCTAATCTTAGGAAAATCAATGTATTACTATATATTTTGTAAATTGGCTGAAAGACCTCGGTTGATGGCCTGTTGATGCTTTAGTGTCAATAAAGTATACTCTCTCTAAGAATATAAAAAATATAAAAATATATTGCCAATTGAATATTTCTTTTGTATGAATAGTTTTTGTTTTATTTGCGCATGTTCTTCAACTAAATAAAACATAAAATATCTATGTAGTGTTTATATTATTTCATGTAAAAATACCAGTTTTGTCCTGTAATAATTGCAGATTAATAAAAATGAGTATAAAATTGAATCAGCCATTTCAAAAACCTCATAGATCACACAATAAGAGTTTTTTTAGGAATCAATAAAAGCTATTTCATGTACACAAAGGACTTTTTTACTCTAAATTTAGTACATATTTGAGTTGCAAAAGTTAAAATATTGAATAACCTACACAGTTTATAAATAATAATAATGAAAGAAACCTGAAAAACTGATCATGACTTTAGCAAGAAATAGGGTAAGTGGAACATAATTTAACATAGTAATCATTTGTTTTATTGCTTATTGAAAATTACACTTAAAAATTAACTTATTAAAATTTCACAAGTATTAATTTGTCATGTTATAATATCTATAAGGTGCGTACCTATATAAACATATTCTCCATCATTCTTATCCGGATTATCTTAAACATTTGCAGTTGGCCAACTAAAAATGCTGTTACATATTGGCTTATGCTTTTCCAGAATACTATCCCCGAACTTGCTTTTAAATCACCCAATTTATTTTATTATTTAAAGTAAAAGGAATGTCTTTTGACTTACATGATTTATACCCAGAATACGCATATACCTTAAAGAAATGATTTAAAAAAAACATGTTGAAAAAATGTGACTTAAGAGGTTTTACTTATATATTAAATACTTTATTTTTTTTTGTTATTAAAAATAAATAAATAACACCACGAATTTCACAGTTTCATAATTCGCGCAAGGCGACGCGCGCATGGGTAACCAGTGACGTCATCAAACTCGGCTGACACTTTTCAGCTTTTAATCAATCCTATTCTCAATCTATCATCCTTGCTCTGTGACTACTTTCCTAGCGTTCATTTAATATACTCTGACATTTCCAATGTACACATATTTTATCGAGTTTCCGCTCCTCAAAAATGTGAAATGAGACTTTTTGTAACCGGTCACCTAGAAACAAGAAAGTACGAATACCTACAAAATTTTCAAAGGGAAGAAACCGTTCCAATACAATCATCACATAATTTTCTATTCGTTGTGGCACAACTTTTTTTTCCAAGAGATACACTATCGCTCTCGTCGTCAATATCATCAAATGAATGATATTTTGCACCTTATACAGCTGCCAATGTAACAAATTTACTTTGGTTTTGGTTCATTAAAGTCGATATAAAAGCACAGAGGAAAATGAAATAACATAAACAAAGTTATGAAAACGAACAACAACAACAACGAAACTTACAAATTTTTTAACTCGACGAGATTTCTGATTAGTTTATAAATCTTTGACAGTTATGTTACCGTAATGCGTTCATAAATCACGGGTGCTCCATTTTAAATGTCAACCAATTCCATTACAGAGTAAAGTGTTACTTTAGCTGCGTTCGTTATTTGCATCGCAGAGGAGACGGATTTTTGGTCACGTGATCACAAATTAATCTGAGCAAATTGCTATTAACGAACGGCCCGACCAATCATACATATAAACGAACTTCTAACCTCCCTTCTGCCTGTCTTTCATTTCAGAGACTACGATTTTTTTGATTGATTTTCTCGTTTTAGATTTTATTTTTCATTATTTACGACTAAGTATGTCTAGCCCTTATGCAATTTTGGTAGCTATTCATCACCAAACAGTACGAGAATAATCTAATGACAGGAGTGACTACATAACCTCATAACATGACAGATAAACAGATTAATCTTTCTCGTCGGTCAAAATAATCCGAGCAAACAGATTTACATCGGACTGATCTGAGCGGAATTACCGAACAGTTCAGATTTACCTCCCCTACCTCTAGATGTAATAAACGAACGATTCAGACTAAAAAGATTAATCGGACGCAAATAACGAACGCAGCTTATGTACATTCGTTTATGAACGCTCCCCTGACCGCTAAGACAATTGACACTTGTCAGCGGCATTTCCCTTTCGCCTTCCGCAGTGTTGCCAGGTGTGGCGCATTTAAAATTGAAATGGCGTTTGATATTTTAGTAAATGCGCCAGGGCGCCAAAAGTGGCGCTTTAAAATTTGAACTTAAGCGTGTAGTTTAGCTCTGACTATATAGTCAAAGAGTTTAGCAAGTTATATAGTACATCCAGACTCCAATAAACCAAGAACGTGGTCCAATCTGTAGATGATAAAAAAAGAAGGCGACAAGAGAGCTGCTGACATAACATAAGTGTCATGTGCCTGTTGTGACCTAGTCTATGGATAAGACAGTAGTACTGACAGGTGACAGCTGACAATTATAATGTTTTTCTGTAGTTCTGAGTTCTGTTACCGTTACCACAGAATACACTGGTGTATTCTTTGCCGTTACCGGTTTCCAGACTTCCAGATAAAAATAAAACAGAACATATGAATAAAATTCGAAAATTCAATAATAACTAGTATAGTAACATGTATATTTACTTTGGAGTAAGACTAGATAGGTAGATATAACAATATTTTTTACAGTTATTTGTTTTGAAAGCAATTTGTAGCTATTATTTCTTAAGATCTATTAAAAAATCTGCATTAGCATTAGTTAAATAATTTTTGGCTCCCAAAAGCAATTGATAGCGGATATTTAAATCTACCGCCGTAGTTTTCACGCGTGACGCTAGCCTGTAGTGTCAAATGTGGTCACGTTGTATGAATTAGAATCATAGATTAAAAATTAGAATAGAGTGCTATCTGAAACCATAGGTGGCGCATTGTTGGCGCATTTTAATGTCAACATTGGCGCATGAGAGTTTGTAATACCTGGCAACACTGGCCTTCCGCTTGAACCTGCCGATTGACTTCGAGGGAAGACCGATATTTCATTTTGTCAAGCAATTACCTTAAATAGCTGTGGTAAGTTCATAATCATAATTCACTGTTTTACTTTTATGCAAACATTTGCAAGCTTCTTATGTTGCACAGTAACTCTTTTTAATGATAGATAAGGTTTATGAATTCATTTCAACCAATAAAATATTCGTTTCCTATAAAAACCTACCAGCGCCGGCCTCACATATTATCAGTAAACATTTAATTTTTTTGAAATTTTCATTCACTACACTTAACAACATAAATTTTTGCTAAAATCAGTCTTTCAGATCATTAGTATATTTTATAATTTAGTGGATAATTGCTATTTTACTGTTTTAATATGGGACATATATGTTGTTGTTGTTTTTTTGTTGGAAATTATTTCAAACAACTGCCTTCTCTTTTTTTTACCTGAAAAGCTGAACCAACATTATGTGCCACATTACATTCAAGCTCCTTCACATCCATAATCCGCCCGAACTCTTAGGTAAGCACAGCCCCTAGGATACTCCAGAATACATTCACAACACTAGGATACGTCATCATCATCCAAGGCTATCGTCATCATCCTAGGATATCGTACATTTTCCGTATTTTCTACATCTATCAAGCTAAGCACCTACCGACCTTTTAAAGTACAGGCTTCGCCTCATATTCTCTTCCTGTCCATTGGAGGCAAATAAAGTAATATTTTTAATTTCCTAACTTTTAATTGTAACTTTTTTCTTAACTTTTAATTTAATTCTACAAAGTGTTTCTACCTTTCCCTCCTTAGTTTTCTTTTATTTAAATCAACTTTTGTTAGTTACTCGATGTCTAAAAGGTAGTGGCGCCCTAAGTCTCTTATAGATTCTCAACCCTGTGGCATACCTAGTATGACACTAACATATGGAGTCGATCCACCCTTGAAAGAGTATCTAACCGGGATCTAGCTCAAGAAGAGCGAATACTGTTACAAGTTATGAATCAATTAATCAAGAAGTAACTCAGAAGTATAATGTCACAATATACACGTTATAAACGGTTTCGGATTTAGTTTGAGTTGACATTTTCATACCGTCCGGGATCGAATGAGTGCCTATGTGTAGGAGGAAAGCACGCCGGTTGCGGACGATTTAATATCATGCCCCCCTGGAACGTTTGCTAGCGACGCCCTTGTTTCTGGAAATTATCATTTGTTGCTTTCGTTTATTTGGGCTTCAAGCACTTGTGCGTGACGCCGAAGTCGTCACGATTTTTTAGGATACTCAAAACCACTTGTCATGTGCCAATGCCAATGAATTTCCTATTTTTTTGTAACACTTTGACTATACAACAAAATACTTCTGGACCAATGAAAGCCCATCGTGCCCTCATGGGTTAGTGAGGCTGCCTCTTCACTGCCTTTGTGATTTGAGTGGTCCAATACCCAGGCTATTCTTTCCAAACAGTCCTAAACGAATTTCGAAACTGATTGCTTTAATAGCTGACTGTCGAAATCTTTGGCTTGGCTATACAGGGTGAGTCATGAGGAACTTTACTTCTACTATATTGTAGTCCCTCAAAGAGGATATCATGTGGCTACTAGAAAGTGTTAACTCCTCTTTTTTATTAACTTACAGGGTGATTTGTGAAATTGACCGTAAATTTTAATTGGCTATAGTGTTTACATGCCTCATTTGATTCCTTAATACATTACACTACTATCAAGAATTCGACTGGTTTTAGCTAAGAAATTCCATTACCTGCTTTGGAAAAATTAATAAAGGGATCCGTTCTGAAGATTGCACGCTGTATATATTTTTTTAATGCAATAAGTGATTTTCAAACCACATAAATAGCCAATGAAAACGACATATGCGACAATGTTGTCGCATTTTTATTCAATTTTTAGTGAACGATCAAATCCTACCAAAAATAGAACAACCATTATTATAAGGTATTAATTTACAGAAATGTTTTAATTTTCAAGTATTTTAACTAAAATGATGAACTGTGTCGATTAACAAAGACAAGCACTAAACAACAAAAAACAAAGTATTTTGAGAAATAAAATTACTGGCTGAAAATTTGATTAATTCTGTTTTCATTTTATTCTGGTATATCCTAAAATTTTATAAATATGGTGTATTTTGGGAATTGAATTCTTCTGATACAGTTGTTGTTTTCAGATTATCGTTATCGTCTTTTGTTTGGCCTAGGAGTTGAACAATAAAACGAGGAAATCACACATCACACCCATAGAGATACTACAGATAGAGGTAACAAGCCAGCTCGGAACCCGTCAGCATGTAAAAGAGATATTTAAAGTAGGAGGTATAGGCTGTCTTTCTGTAATAGCGTGGATGCTATGTATCTGTCTGTATCTGTAGAGTAGGGAGGGTGACTGTGTAGGCTCACAGCACTTAGGCCACATGTGACCCATTGTACATCCTCCCGAGGAGTTCTCCTCCTAGGTCATTGTCCATCCTGTCCTTCTCAGGAAGGTGGACAGGTCACTAGGAGACATCTCCTTTATATCGGCAGCTGTAGGCCAAGATTCAACGAACACACACTCTCTTATTGGCGATAACTCCGGACACTCGCATAAGACATGCCTGACAATTTCATCTTCCTGTTCACACATCCTGCATAGAGGTGTGTCCACTAGCCCCATAGTATGGAGGTGTTTCCTTAGTTGACAGTGACCAGTCAGAAATCCTACTGTTAAAGGTAGGTTTTTCCTGGTCATCGCCAAATATTTCTTCGGCGCCAGCTTCCCAGTGTCGCCCAGGGTGATTCTGGCAAGACTGCATCCTTTGATTCCATCCCATCTCTTAAGGGATTGAGCATGGGTGTAACGTTTGGCTAGTTCCGCAATTGCCGAAGTCGTTGGGCCGTAGGTGTCACTGGGTCCTAGAATTTTTAGTCCAGCGGCTTCCCTGGCTAAAGAATCAGCAATGCGATTTCCTTTACTCCTGTCGTGCCATTTAACTCACCTCAGGATAATGTTGTTATCTGCCGAGACGTCAGCTAAATCTTGGTGGCACTCTAGTACTAGCCTCGATATAACACGTTGTCTGTTCAAGGCTAATAGGGCTTGTCTACTATCAGTGCAGATTATTATGTTTTTGCCAGAAATTCCTCTTCTGGTTAGTTCTTTTGTGGCAATTGAGATACCAGCCAGTTCTGTTTGAACCACGCTGGTATTGTTTCCCATTCCCCACTTAATCTTTAAGCTTAGTGCTCTCGAGTAAACTCCACATCCTGAGCCTTCTTTCATTTTTGAACCATCTGTATATTATTATATGCTTATTGCATTTGCAGCATCTGGCTCTGTGTTCTGTTTTATTTGAATTTTGTAGGGTTTGTTAAACAAAAACCTGGGTTCAATTGCATCGTTGGTTGCCTGCAGCAGAGGTAGCGCAGTGAGTGCTTCCTGCCATAGGCTTAACCTCAATTGACCCACTCCTACTTCGGGGTTTACACCAGCCGTGCGCAATCGTACCATGGCCATTAACGCAACCTCCTTGACGTGCAGGTCCAGAGGGGTCAGACCAGTAATTAGTTCCATTGCTGCGGTTGGTGTTTCTCATGGCTCCTGTGATGTTTAAACAAGCCATTCGCTGTATTTGATATAATTTTTGGATGGCCGTTGCTTGTAGAACCTTCGGTCCCCATGCAATTGCTCCATACGTTAACATGGGTCGTTTTGCAGTGTAGATCTCGGTGGTCGCCGTATCATTAAAAAACCATGTGCGTCCCACTGTCCTCCGACACTGTTCATAAGCCACATATGCTCTTTTTGCTCTGCTGTGTAGATGAGAGTTCCATGTTAGTTTTCTGTCGAGGGTAATACCAAGGTATTTCACCTCTTCCGAAAAGTTGGATGCTATGTATACACAGACAAAGACAAAAAACCTCTGATCATTTGACTCTTACTCTCTCTCCAGTGTTCAGATGGACATTTCCACATACACAGCGCCCTATGGCTTGTTGCCTCTATCTGTAATATCTCTATGATCACACTACAACTATCAAGATAAAATGAAATCCGTTTTCGCACCGAACAGCTCCTACGTTGACATCGAAAGTAAGAAAGAAGGTGTAGTTTATTAATGTGTCGCTATCTCATTGCACTCTCTCAACAATGTCAATGCATGTTTCAATTATCATGAACTGAC
>CAJUYH010010858.1:0-11720 GCA_910591685.1 Galerucella tenella
ATGGATTCCAGCCCACTCTGGTTTTGAAGGCAACGAGATGGCGGATGTACTGGCTGCGGAAGGGGCGGCAACTCCTTTAAGCGGCCCGGGCCCGACCTTGGGCCTAACAAAACAAAAAATACGCAAGGAGACGAAGAAGTGGCTGAGAAATCAGCACCTCTCTCATTGGAATGCTCTGCAGGGTCCTAGACAGTCCAAACTTCTACTGAAGGGATGGACTGATGGACACGCTGGGGCAGCTATTGAACTACCCAGGAGTAGGCTAAGGAAAATAGCAGGACTCCTAACAGGGCACTGCTGTATGAGGAAGCACCTCTACAACCTAGGAGTAGATGGAAGTTTCCTATGTAGGGGTTGCGGCATGACTGACGAAACGTCAGTCCATGTTCTCTTAGAGTGTCCACACTGGGCTGTACTACGCAGGCGAATCTTCGGAGTCCCTGTTATGGCCCCTGGAGACACAAGCAGACATCCATTGAAAAAGGTTGTGGCCTTTATTGAAGGGCTCGGCTTCATGGATGTCAGGTAGCAGGAATGGCACAATGGGCACGCCAGTGGCCACAGTGCCGGAACCTTGGCTTGAGTTGTCCAGCACAAGGCTCGCCTGCACATTTAGTAGTAGTAGTAGTAGTAGTAGTATATTTTAAATATAAAAAATATTCATCTAAAATAGATGATATTAGGTAACGATCACATTATTTTAGAGGGCGGGAAGTAAAGATGTGTAGTAATATGACACTTTCCAACCTTCAATGACGTTAGTAATGACAGTATTACATATATGGTTGTGAATAATATATTTTTACATACCTAGAACTCCACGATAGACTAGGTGTGGAAACAGTTGATGCATCCTTGTGTAAATTTGAATCGCTCTCTCTTTTCTTTCCACCATGTTCCTTATAATCTCTAAAAATTAAATAAATAAATAATACTATATTCAATATATAATATTTTTAAGTTGTGTGCCTTACCTAAAGCATCTTTTACATCTAGTTGGCCATCTGACTTGGGGATGGAATCCTAGTGGACAAAGGGGGTCACCTTTTGCTAAGGGATATAAATGGTGCATTTTGTTTTATGGCAATCTGAAAAAATATTATTATTAAACAACCCCGAAACAGTTAATATATACGATCTCAATACTCTGAAAGCTTGGGAAAGCCCCAAGTATATTTCAAGCGGAAATTAACGCCATAGGAAAGTGTTCAGTTCAATAGTGATGAAAGATATAGAAGGCAAAGAATTATCATCATATTAGATAGTCAAGCAGATATTAAAACTGCGGCGAAGAACTTAGAAGACTGGCGACTCGGAACAGTGTAACACTGGAGTCATAAAGGAATCGCAGGCAATGAAAAAGCTGACGAGTTCGCAAGAGTAGGATCATCAACTTTGATGAACGGACCCGAACCTGCTGTGGGCATCCCCAGATGCTTAACGAGGTCATGGTTAAAAGGGTGGTTGAAACAACACAATAAACACTGGAAGAATACGACCAGGCAAATACATGGGAAGAAATTCATAAAAGAACCATCAGAAAAAGTAGCGAAAGAACTGCTCTCAATGAGCAGGTACAAACTACGCACCATAACGTGGCTACTTACGGAACACTTTCTCACAAAGGAGCACCTAAACAAATTAGGGCTGTATAACGGAGACCTTACATGCAGAAGATGCAAAAAGGATACCGAAACAGCTCTGCATATACTATGCAACTGTGAGTCGCTGGACCACAGAAGGCAGAAACTGTATGGCAGAACCCAAATGACTCCAGAAGACTTCTACAACCAACCAGCAAAGAACCTGTATGAGCTAATACAGAGAACGGATTGGCTGAATAGGTTGTAGTCAGAACACTAGGAGTATCCACAATAAACCCAGGAGGCTGAGGTGGTACCGGCGAAAGGACGGCTCCTTAGAAAAAAAAAGATATTAAAACTGGGTTCACTTACTATAAGTTCCAGAACACACTGGAATAGAAGGAAATTAACTAAAGAGAGGGGCTGAAACACCCTTTTGGTGAGTTCGTAGTGAGAATGCCACCTACTGTGGATTCCTGGGCACACTGGAATAGAAGGAAATGAAATAGCAGATAAACTAGCAAAGGAGGGGACTGAAACACCTTTTTGGGGGCAGGAACCTTTTTGCTGTTTCAGCTCCAATGTAATATTGAAAGAAATAAGCAAGCAAGATCAAATGAATGCCCAAGTCAAAGTAAAACTGCACAAGGCACAAGAGTTTTTATAGGTATCCCATTGTCGCCTGAATGGGCACCTGAAAAAGCTCAAATTAGTGGAGGAAGAAGAATGTACATTCTGTGGCATGGAAGAAGAAACCTACTGTTGTACCCTACTTCTAGGGTACAACACCTAGGAGATTACTGGATAGAAGACACAATATACATATATATACATAGACTTCGCAGTTTTCTATCTAAAATGATGAGTAAAAGAGAAGTTAAAATTATAGAAATGAACATTTAGTTGTGATGTAGTATATTTAGCGGTAACCAGATGGCGTGGTCTGAAAATTTAATTGTAAAGGCACAGAACTTACAAATTATTTCAATGGAAACTGAAATTCTGCAAAAAATGACTGGAAACTGTATCTTAATATCTTTTGTTTTTAATGTTGCACCTTAAGAGATACAGCCGCTGGATTCTCTTGATCAGACACACGGTATATTTAATGAATAAGTGTTTTTAATAGAGTTATCTAAATACACATCTAGCACAAAGTAACTACTAATAGATAATTTTGTAATATATTTTTAGCGTACCAAAATAAAGTTTAGACTGCGTGTATGTGTGTGAAAAAGAACAATGATAATTAGCATGAATAAATTCATATGAAATAATGCTAACGGTATTTGGAGATTGGAGAATGATAATCTTTAAAATTGGTAACAGTAAAAACGACTTGAGTTTACGTGCAAATAAATTAGTTGACATAGAACGATGAATAGGTACGCTTCTTATGATTCTATGATATATTTGTATACAGAGCTATTCAAAAGTCCCCTCCCCCCTCGGCTACACTTACATTAATAAAATTTGGAGGGTGAAAATAAAGCAATTGATATCTCGTTTGAAAGGCATTGACATAGGCTACATAGCCATATTAATTTTGTTTGGGTTTAAACCAATTTTGACGGATAAATCAAATAAATAACAAAATTATTATTTCACATTTAAATATTGAAGATTTTTCAGTCCGCCTCTGGTTAATTGTCAAAAAAAATGACGTTTTCAATTTAATAGTATGTGTTGCTTTGCAAATTTTTTCTGAATAGCTTAAATATTTAATTTTATTATTGTTTGACGAGACGTTTGAGAGTTTACATAGGCAAAATGGTACGTACTCAAGCCGACAAAGTAGCAGCTATCTCAATAATTGGTGAATCTAGAAAGAATCTCCATGAAGCGGAACGTTTATTTAATGAGAGATACCTAGATCGCATTATCTCGAAAACTTATTTGATGGAGCTTCTTCACAAGTTTGAAGCAACAGGTAGAGTTCAAGGTACCAAACGATCTGGTCGACCAACATTTAGTGATGATAAAAAAATTGATATAGTTGCTGAAATGGTAGTAAACCCTATTTCCTCTTCAACTAAAGTTGCGACTATCTGTGAAGTGAGTAAAAGTACAGTATAGAGAGTGTTGGCTAAAAATAAATTTCATCCATACAAGTTAAAAATGGTGCACCACCTTTCGGATGACGACCCCGACAGAAGACTCGACTTCTGTGAATGTATGACAAATAAAATTAGTCAAAACCCACATTACACAAAAACAATTTTTTTTAGTGACGGGAGTACTTTTTGCCTCAATGGAAATGTGAATACACAAAATGTAAGGTATTGGAGTGACACAAATCCTCACACCTTTCGTGAACAACATACCCAATTCCCAGAAAAAGTCAATGTTTGGGCAGGTATTTTGGGAAACCACATAGTTGGTCCTGTTTTCCTAAATTCAAATTTAAGCGGTGAAGTGTGTCTGGAGATGTTAGAAAATGCAATTGAGCCGTTAAATCTTGAAATTCTGGAAGATAATCCAGATGAATTCGGCCATCTGGAAATAACATTTCAACAAGATGGTGCTCCTGCACGTTATTATGGTGCAGTAAGACGTTACCTGGATGAAGAATATCGAGGTAGATGGATCGGCCGGCGACGTCCTATAGAATGGCCACCTCGGTCACCAGATCTGACACCATTAGATTTTTTTCTATGGGGGTACTTGAAATCCAAGGTTTATACTACGGCACCAGATAGCATTGGCGTTTTGAAAGAAAGAATTATTGAAGAATGCAATGCAAATTTAGCTGACACATTCGAACGAGTACGACAAGAGTTTACTAATAGGATGTATTACTGTCAGGAAGTAGACGGAGCACATTTCGAACACTTGCTATAAGAATCCATTGTTGATATTTGATTAATTAAATTTAAAAAAATAATTTCAATAATTTTGGTATTTATTTAATTTATCCGTCAAAATTAGTTTAAACTCAAACAAAATTAATATAGCTATGTAGCCAATGTCAATGCCTTTCAAACGTGCCATAGAGTCCTATTTAAAATTATTGGCCAGAGTGGCACTGTGACGTCTTCTATTACTATTAAGTCACCTGTTCCTGTTACCATTCGTAGAGAAGTTTACAACACTTTATTTTCACCCTCCAAATTTTATTAATGTAAGGGGGGAGGGGACTTTAGAATAGCACTGTATACTGTGGATCACTATTTATAAAACAAATTTGATTCTGTTGCTCTAAAACACGTGCTCTAAAAAATTAAGCAGTGGTATGGATAGTGAGGCTCAAAAGAAAACAATCTGAATTGCTGATCCTATTTGTCCAGTTGGCAGCTGCTTAGGGCGGCAATTTCTTTACTATGGAAAAAGGGAACAACGTATGAAAATGTTTTAGATGCTTCATTTGTTCAATAATACATTCATATTAAAGTACTTTAAAAAACAACAATAAAACTCACTTGCAGATTTGCACATATTCTAATACTTCTCTCAGATAATTTTCAAGGATTAAATACAATTTTAGATCGACCATGAAGCAAGAACGTTTTTTTTCCACAAAATACTACTTACTTCACTGCTTCACTACTACTTTGAATTGGAAAATTGTGACTGCAACTATCACTATAGGAACTGTTCCATTTTGTGGTGAAGAGTAAATGAGTTGTAAAGAAAATAATTTAGGGTGCAATATTATTTTCTACTTGTGTTTGATATTTTCACACACTTAAAACTTGGATCTATTAAAATCGTCAAGCATTATCACACTTTTAGTTATTGTATATATTCTGTATTTTATGCTCAATGAATTATTTAGTTATAAAAAATATTTAACCGGTATCTTTAGTATTGTCGGTTTGTGGGTCAGGAACTTTAAATTGGACATAATAAAATGGAAAAAAAAGAAACTTTCAAGTGCAATAGCTACACGACGGATTCCTGCTATCTATATATAGATCCAGCTTATTATTATCGGCAGTTAAAACGGAGAAACTAACAAACTGTATAGGTAAATATAAAACTTCGCACTTACAGTTTTATCTTGTAGGTTATTCAAAAAACCACTTCAAACACTGTTGACAAAAATTCCTAACAGGTAACATTTCCAAACATAACATTTGTGTAATTTAAACATTACATAACGAAGATCTAGATTAATTTTAGAACATTGAGGAAATAAATTTTTTTTTCAAAAAAAAAACTACGAACACATTCAAGCGGTGTCGGATACACAGTTTTAAACCGCCGTCGTCAGGCTAATACACAGAGCACGACGTCATATTTGCCTGTCTGATTTCTTGCTGGGTACCCACAATGTTGTAGCTGAACGCTTATCTAAATTCTGGCTACAGGCCAACTCTTTCTAAATCCTTGTTTTTTCAGAACAAACACATCTCGCATCTAACTTTGAAGTTATTATACAGGCTGTTTATATATTTCACACTATCAGTAAATCCGCCATAGCAAAGATGACGCACAGCTGTGGAAACTAAGTCAGGGACAACTTACTAAGCATAGGTATATCGAAAAAAATTGCAATAAGAAAATTTTTACTTCAAATAATAAAACTCATCCAACCCTAAGTATTTAAAATGAAATCCGGGTAGTTGATGCTTAATCTTATAACGTTTAGAGATGATTGTTTGTACAGCAAGGGTTTAAAAACACCCTGTATGCATCATATTTTATTTTATTGAAGTAGTTCTATAAACATTGGGATTTTATTTTGTTATTCTATTTTAGACGATGCAAAAAAAGCAAATGAATCAATGTTTTTAAATTTATTCAGTTCCTACGCATTTTTTCTACACTTTTACGTCATTAAAGATGGTTTCCATTGAAGAAAGTTAATGAAGCGTAACTTGTGACACTGACATGTATCTTCCCAGAAAAATATTCGATATAGGTTTTTTTATTTAACAAATATTATATAAATCATAAATTAATAATTAGTTAAGTAAACAGTCGTATAAGAAATTCCCAAACAGGTCTATTTTTGATTTTTTACTATTTTAAAAAAAAATCTGTCATACAGGGTGATACCTTTGAGGAATGACGTCCCACTAGTTTTTTTTAAATGAAATACCCCCTTTTTTAAATTGGAGGATTTCCCTTGCTAGTTGATTCCTAAAAGTTTGATTCAAATTAGTACAGGGAGGCAAGTGGGACTTAGCATCAACCCCACTAAAACCATCCTGATAGCCTTCACTAAGAAAAGAAAACTCAACCTCAAAACCATAAAACTTGATGGGAACGAGATTGAATGGAGACAAGAAGTCAAGTATCTAGGTTTAACTCTTAGACAGTAAACTCCTGTGGAACAAACACGAAAAGGAGATTACATACAAGGCAAAAATGGCTATAATGGTGTCAGGAATCTGGCAGGGAGAAACTGGGGCTGTAACCCAAAAATCCTAAGCTGGATGTACACTGCCATAGTGAGACCAATCATCACTTATGGAGCCATTGCGTGGAGTAGTAGAACTAGCCTATTGACGACGAGAGGAAACCTCTCCAAAATTCAAAGACTAGCCTGTATATGCATTACAGGAGCAATGAGAACATGCCCAACGGCAGCCATGGAAGTGACTCTCAACCTCACCCCTCTACATATGGTGGTGGAAAGCGTTGCAGAAAGAACAAGATACAGACTAAGTAGAGAGGGAATCATTAAAAAAAACCACCTCCTCACTTCTTAGAAATCAGACAACCTGGGACATGCCACAAGACGGTATGATGAAAAAGTATAACTTTTCAAAGAAATTCGTTACGGAATTGAGCAACAAGAAGGAATGGGATCCAAGTACCATTACCAGACTTGGAAAGAATGCCACTCAATGGTACACAGACGGCTCAAAAGCAAGAGAAAGAACTGGGATAGGAGTGTTCGGGCCAGGAACCAAACACTCTGAAAGCCACGCCATAAGAAAGTGTGCCCAGTTCAATATTGATAAAGGATACAGAAGACAAAGGATTATCATAATGTCGGATAGTCAAGCAGCCATTAAGGCGCTGAGCTCGTGTGTAATCAGTTCCAAAATGGTGTGGGAATGCCTAGACAAACTCAATGAACTAGGCGAGAACAATATATTATAGTCACCTTACTATGGATTCCAGGACACACTGGAATAGAAGGAAATGAAATAGCAGATGAGCCAGCAAAGAGGGGGACTGAAATACCTTTCTGGGGGCCTAGACCCTTTTGCGGAATCAGCCCCAATGTAATATTGGAAGAAATAGGTAAAGCCGAGAAAAAGAGAAGATCTGACAATTGGAAAGATCTAGTAGGACTTAAACAATCAAAGATTCTTCTGGGTGACTACAACCTGTTGAGATCAAATGAATGCATAAGTCAAAGGGACATTATCGCCTAAATGGGCACTTAAAAAAGCTCATAATAGTGGAGGAAGAAAAAACCTCCTTCCACATACTTTCCAACTGCACAGCACTTCAGAATCCTAGAGCACAGCACCTAGGAGATTACTGGATAGAAGAGGAACATTTGCCTAAGTTTAAGCCTGCAGACATCCTAAAATTCCTCCGGGAAATAGGACTAAAGGAACTACTAGTTTCTGAGACTCTTCTCAGAAACTGAGTAGAAGTAAGGGGGTACAATAGATCTTTTAGGTCTCATTGAATGTCACCCAAAAAAAAAATACATACATACATACGTACATACATACATACATACATACATAGTACAGGGAGTCCTGTCAGGGATAAAAACGCAAAAGTTGTTTATTTCAACATTATACAGAGAGGGTTTACAAATATTTTTTACAATTTGACTTTAAAAATCTAAACTTCTTACATAGTTTTTTAAAAACTAATCTATTTCATGTTTACATTTTTGATCAACTAATTTTTATGTGAACTCTTCATTTCCTGGTTACATTTATTTCTAGTCGCAGTTGATTTACATGCTTTTTCAACATGTCACAACAGATGGATTGTATCTTGGGAATGTTACTGGAAACACTAGATTTTTAAAATTTTGACGGTCATTGCCCTTTATTATTATAATTAAGTTTTTTTTGAAACATATAAAATGTATCTCAATGCTTGTATAGTTTAGAAAGTTCCCTCATTTCTCCATCTATAACCCTGTACCGGGTGGCCAACTAAGAACGGCCGTCGACCGATTTCAATAAACTTGATGTTGTTTGAAAGAGCTTTTGTTGAACAATCGAAAATTTGTAAATATGAAGCAATCTGATTGATAACATAAATGCTAGAGGGCGCTGTTTTATTTTTTTTAAATACTGTGTTTTCTCGTAACAATTTTAAATGGAAGCATACAAATTGAAGTAGATCTCTAAAAAGTAGACTGAATTACTAATAAAACACTGCAAACCGCAAGGCGATATCTCTTTCCTATCCTGAGATATCGTAAGAAACAGGTAAATGGTGGGAATTATTCTTCCAACGTCTAAGAGGCTGGTATGCGTTTACAGAAATTATTAAATTTACCCTGAATGAAAAGATCTTACATTGGTCTGCAGTAATTTAAACTGTTATCATACTAATGTTATGGTTGCCATTAGATTACCTAAATGTAATGTTGTCGCTACTAACAATGAGAAGGAATTTCTAAATAATGTGATAAATCGAACAATTAAAACCTTTAATAAATAACTAGGTACGTAATTGGTGCAACCTTGGATGCTTGCAATGTCGTCCATTATTTTCAATGCATGAAATCAATCGCCGGCGGGTAGAGAAAACAGCAGCTTCAATGTCTGCCCTTGAAATACTTCGTATTGTCTATCGTTTCCTTTCAACCATGTCAGCTCTTGTTGCAGGTCTATCGGCATAAACGGGATCTTTAACTTGCCCCCACAAATAAAAATCTGAATAAGTTAGGTCTGGAGACCTCGGTGGCCAAATAAATGAGCTTCCAAATATCGGTTTTTATTGATATTTGATGCTTTTTATTTATTTATTTACACATTGCTTGAAATCAAATATAACATTATTATTTAATTGAAAAAATGTAGCACAACTTACTTCACCAGCCTTCTAGACGTTGGAAGATCAATTCCCGACATTTACTTGTTTCTTACGATATCTCAGGATAGGAAAGAGATATCGCCCTGCGGTTTGCAGTGTTCTATTACTAATTTAGTCTACTTTTTAAAGACCTACTTCAATTTGTATGCTTCCATTTAAAATTGTTACGAGAAAACACAATATTAAAAAAATAAAACAGCGCCCTCTAGCATTTATGTTATCAATCAGATTGCTTCATATTTACAAATTTTCGATTGTTTAACAAAAGCTCTTTCAAACAAATTCAAGTTTATTAAAATCGGTCAGGCAGAACCCGAATTACAGGCGTTTTTTCGTATCAAGGTTCCCACTTTCCCCTACCCCTTATTTGAAGAGATAGACTATTAAAAATATGCAGAATTTGTCGAGGAATCTGATTATAATATTTAATATGCTCGTTAATTGAGTAAATTTTGAAAAATTCCACATTTTAAAATTTCAACTGTCAAGCGGTGGACCTACAATTTTGAAAATAATTTCCAGGCGTTTTTTGATGCCACTTTTGTTATAATTTTTTTTCCCGAACCTGTGCTATAATCCACTCCTGAGATATGGCCGACGGCCGTTCTTAGTTGGCCACCCTGTACAAACAATTATAACGTGCTTCTCCGAGCTAGATGACCCCTCAGGTATTAGATTACACTCCATCAAAAAAACATTGTAAGCTACCATGAAGGTTAGACTACTCTACCCTCCATGTAACCTACTTATTAATCCCCTCGCCAGTGGCGGCTCGTGGTAAAAATTTTAAGGTGTTCTGAAATTAAAAAAAAAGTTTACCTTGTTAGGGGGTTGTCCCCCATTGATTTTATAGTCGCCCAACCGTACCGTAAATACAGCGAAATATCTTGTGAAATATTTTAATTAACAAGATTTTTTGGGAGCTTTGCATCACTTATGTATTAGCCGCCACTGTCCTTTGCTATCTTTGTTATCAATAATCTATTTCTATTGTTTGACGTGACAATTGTAAATGTAAGTTTTAATTATTTTCTGTTTCCATTCGAAGCCCCCAGTGGGAGTAGGTGGGACTAGAAGGTTTGCAATAATCTAGTAAATTATGTCCTGACAGCAAACACACAATGATAACATTTGCAGTGCCTATTAACTTGAATCTAATTACTTGAAACATTGTTGACCAACATAACGTTTTTATGGTTATTAACGACCCGCTTATATCATTGGCCTCGACATATTACTCCTGTCTATTGTTTTGCATCACAAAAAATCGGTCGGTTTGTTGATTGTGATGTTCTGGATTCTAGAATCAAATATTTTGATGATGCTTCAATGTATTCCGATCATTTTTGAACATTTATTACAGCTCACAGTAATTCTAGGACACAACCATTTTTTAAAATCTGGTTTGTGTTGAGCGGGTCTACTACGACCTCCACTGCGACTCGTAATAGTCCAGTGTGACCTATTCATTTTTATCAAAAAAATACAGCCTCTTAATAAAGCGTATTAGTTTATCTGGTGAATATTTCAGATATGAGGGCGAGAAAGCGACCCCGCAGATACCTGACTCGGGCTGCGTTAGGGCAGGCACATATTATATGACAATCCATGTCTTGTCAGGGGGTCTATTCTCAAACAGTGACATTTTTTGTCGCATGCGAGATTTTACGATCCTCTTCAAATTGCCCTACTGATGATATGAATGCATATTGCCATGGGGCAACCCGGTGCCATATTGCTTAAACCGAAATTGTTTAAACAATTGCAAGGAATTGTTATTTCTCAACCGGACAGTTTTTTTTATATTCTTTATTGAAATACCAATAAAAAAGGTCCTATGACTTTTCACGATAAAGTTGATATTTCCAAAGTAATGAATTTTTTATTTTAAGGTTCGAAAAATCTCAAATTTGGGTACCTTAAACCCATGAAAAATACAGGATGTTTTCAAATGACACCTACAACGTTTGCATGTCGATACCTCTCGTAAAATTGGACAAAATGATATAAGGATTAAGAGGTCCAGCCTCTTTACTTTTCGAATTACAAGGTGTTAAAGTTTTGAAAAATTGAATGTTTTAACTCGATAACTTTGGAATGAATGAATAAATTGATTTGACATTTGGCAGGTTCTTTTTAAATGTAAAAGGGCATATTTTGATGGAAAAA
>CAJUYH010010859.1:0-11719 GCA_910591685.1 Galerucella tenella
TGGCCAACAGAAAATCCAATTGCTACGCTTGAGATACGTCTTGAGTCTTTCCTTCGCCGAGAATTCACAAAGATTGGACGTACGGCTTGGCCAAGCACGACTCAAGTCCATCTCAAGTCGGAGGTTGAGCTTCGACTATAAATACGGGCATAAATGTAACTCTATTTACCAAAGTTATCACATTTATAGAAGTATGAACTGTCAATTTTTTTGAAAACATAACCTTATTTTGGTTAATTTTTCAAGGTGAAGGGAAAATAACCATTCCATTCACCCTTCCCCTTCAACAAGTTTTCGATCGAAATTCGCTTTCAAGTGAGTCAATTAACTTTGGAAAACACCATAAAATTTGTTGCACGCCGCAAAAAAGTGAATATAGAACTCAAATTTCAGTTGGATACTCCAAATAGATTAACCACACAATTTTGACAAGGAACACTTCGAAAATTCGTTAGAAAGGGTTCCTTGGTCGACTATGGAATTAACTTTTCACCTTCAAATACATGATTCGTTTATATTTGAAACTTTTCCTTCACAAAGAAAATGTATTTTCCAAATTTAAATAAAGTGTAGAAGAACATTCTTACATTGGAGCAGAATTAAACGGTCCAAAGAGTAAAATGTATAAACCCTATTTAAGAACGAACAGAATGTTTGACCCAACTCAAGGAATTGAAATTTTATTACCAGGGATCTTTGCAATTCGCTTTTTAGTGAAGGTTTTAATACTGTATTGAATTTATTTTGTTTAGTAGAAGTACTAGGTAAAAAAAGTGGCTAGATTTGTATATCTCCTAATAGCTAAATGTATATTTTTGTTACCAATTAATGTTTGATTCATCCTTCTAGCTTGTACATTCCAACACTCGAAAATTCCTCATTATATACGTACTTACATATTTTAATTTTGAAACTTGAAACATGAATATAAAACAAGCTACCTTTGGGATGGTTTTTTTCCTATTTTCTCTTTTACATTATAAATGTAACAAAAATTCAACACAGAAACCTATGTTCTGATGCACTTATATAAAATCTATGAATTATTGAATATTATTTGTATCAAGAAAAAAAAACCTTTCACGTCTAGCTTTTTAGCTGGGCCTATCCAAAAATTTGCTGTTAGTGAAAGCTGAATTTAAAAGTCAAAGTGTACTCGAGTTGCGTTAGAGGTAGAGAGCAAGACTTTGAGGTTAACAGAGGCGTGCCGATCGAAGAATGCGGAAGGTTATAAAAACAACATATTATTATGTATTGATCTAAATAAGGTTTGAAAAATTAACGGTAACTGTCTTCAAATGTCTCTCACCCAGTTTCAATAGCCTAGTTGAGAGTTACTTGTCTACATTTGTATGAAGGTGCCCTTGTGTCGACCTCCAGTTGAGGTCAGTTCCCGATATTCCCTCTAATGCAATCTTTTGTGATTGCACAAAACGGTTCCGGACCTTTGAAGTCTCCTTTAGAACCTTCTTTAGCTAACTGGTCAACCATTTCATTACTTAAAATCCACTCATTAGCCGGCACCCATATAAGAGACACTTTATTGTCTCTTGTCAGCCTGTTGAGGGATTCTTCACAGTTTTTAAACTCAGGTACCAGTCATCACACCTTAGTAAGTATATAAATAGCATTTATAATGATATGAGCGGTTGACTCTGTGACACACTCATATAGAACATATCGAATTATATTTTTACGGCTTACTACTACTACTACTACCAAATGTGCAGGCGAGCCTAGTCCTGGACAACTCAAGCCAAGGTTCCGGCACTGAGGCCACTGGCGGGCCCATTGTGCCATTCCTGCTACCTAGACATCCATGAAACCGAGCCCTTCAATATAGGCCACAACCTTTTTCAATGGATGTCTGCTTGTGTCTCCAGGGGCCATAACAGGGACTCCGAAGATTCGCCTGCGTAGTACAGCCCAGTGTGGACACTCTAAGAGAACATGGACTGACGTTTCGTCAGTCATGCCGCAACCCCTACATAGGGAACTTTCCTCTACTCTTAAGTTATGGAGGTGTTTCCTCATACAGCAGTGGCCCTTACCCTCCTTCCTCGTTTTTTCGGCGCAGTGAGCCCAGCTCCGCTATGGCTCAATCGATCTCATCATTATTGCTAAAGTTCCTAGGGAAACCGCAAAGCCTCCTTGCGAGATCCAGTTTATACCGTTCCCAGCTGGTAGTCTTGGAGTCCCTATACTTAATAATTGATTGTTTTTCAACAGCAACCCTGTAACTGAAACAAATGTTACTGTGATCTGACAATGACGGATCATCATTAACATGCCAGTCCCTTACCATACTTACAACGGTACTTGACGCAAGCGTCACATCCAGGAATTCAGATTGAATCCTATTTCGGAATGTTGGTTTCGTCCCTCGGTTGAGTAGTTGCAAGTCAGTGGTACCTAGATAGTCAAGCAAAGCCTCTCTCCTGCTATTGACGCCTGTGCTGCCCCACATAGTGTGGTGCGCATTGGCGTCGCAGCCAATAAGAAGAGGCAGTTTCCTGACCATGCAGTATTCCACCGCCCTTGCGGAACTCCTCAGTATCTAGGTGGTAGCTCTGGTGAATCATAGGGCAGGTAAGCAGAGCATACCACTAAACTATGCCTCGTACTATTCCTGCCCAGGAAGTCCACTCTCACCGCTACTAGGTCCCTGAAACAAAGTTCCTTTATCAGTATTGCACTTACACTTGCGTGCGTAGAAATGCACGCTCTAGGGTTAGGTTCACCCAGTGCTTAGAATAAGCTACGCCCGGGTGTGCCTAAGCCTCGGCTTACGGCTTAGTACATTATCCACTTCACTATTATCTTCATTTTCTTCATTTGAGTCGAAATTTTTATTTTATTTTCAAGTTTCTATTTTTCATATATTGGACTGTCAAGACGTCATGGGACATCCAATATATTAATTTTATTTAAATTTTTCTTACAGCTCCATTTTCCTTACTCTGCTCTAATTTTTTTCATGATATTCCAGGATGTTTGCAAAGCCTTTGATTAGGTGCGATTTAAAATCTTATTTCTAACTTTGTTAATTCCATCGAACAAATCTGAAGTTATTTCGAATTGAAACATAAATGTTTCAATTAAAAAACTTTTTTAATCGTTATTAATTTATTTTCGACTAATGTGGATAATAAATGGGATTTAATCCCGTGATCCCAGTTAGCGTAACGTTAGAAATCTCTTGCGTCACACAACGTCAATCGTTTTGAGCGATGGGAAGAAAACCACCTGTGAAAATATCAAATACAAATAGGATGGGGGAAAAGTATAAAAAGGCATAACCAATCAGACCATGCTGAATCAATAAAATAATTGACTTTTCAATGTAATTCCTCAAAAAACAAATCAAACAAATAATTGCAGTTGGGAATTATTGTTATTGTATGCAATTCGTATGTAAAGGCCTTTTTCGACCCATGAGATTCACATTCGTCACACTTAATAACTATTTTTTTAAATTATATCTATTTTTTGTCAAATCACAACCTTTTTATGACCAAATGATCAAACTCCAAAGTATTTCTGTTTTCAAGATTTATTTTACGTTAAAAATTCAATCGCCATCATATACTGCACTCCATTTAATATAAATGCATTCCAGATAGAGTGCTCAAATTGAGATTGCTCCTTTTATTATCCATGTCCAGATATATGATACTATTTTCATCTATACTGTGGACGAATTTTGTATCTCTCTGAAACGACTTTTAAGACCAGAAGTATATCATAAAAAAATGTTTGCGTCAAACGGCTGAAATTCTCTGAACGTATCATTAACGTGATTATATTCGAGGATAGATCATCTGGAAATGAGTATACGTCCAGTATTTGCAATAAAAATAGTGAAATGGGGAGAAGGGAGAAGAAAGTTGAAGAGGGAGAAAGAAATGAGTCAGAAAAAGGTGTGGGCGAGGAAAATCGCAAAGAGAAAAGAAAAATTGAGATAATTAATTCCTAAACAAAGAACCACGTGAAGCTAACCAGAACTGGTTGATATTTACTGTCAATACAGTCGAGTGTCAATACAAAATCTTAGGATACAAAACCTCGGAAATGATTGGGTGGAAGAGGGACACTCACATAAATTGAAGCCTGCGGGTATCCTTGAATTCCTTTGGGAAATAGGACTAAAGGAGCCTTTGTACCACATGGGTTTTAAAAAATTTTCTGCCTTCATTGCAGTGGACGGTATTTCCAAAGGAGCCGGTTCTGGCATCAAATAATACGTTGTGCAATTCGTAAACGTACCCATGCAACATTTAATTTAGACAAGACTCAGTTTGGAATCGGAATCATTAGGAAAAATCTCACTCTTTCCTTTGTAGTTTTCAAAGCACTATTCACCATGAAATATAACTTTGATTCTCAGGTTTAAATCACTATACAATTATCAAGAACTTTGGTTGTATAGAAAAATGCACTAATAATTATTCAGGAAAATGTAGGAATTAAAATTTAGTCCAAAAGAATTTGATCCATTTGGTCTGAAAATGAATGTTTTGAGCTGGAAAAGAAAACATGAGGTCTTAACTGGGTGACCGTAATCAACCCCGCAAGAAGCGAGGGAAAAATGCATTTAGCGCTAAATCTGTGTGTCTGACCACGTCTACCTTAACTGCCGAAAGTACTGCAAACATCAGCCTGACGTCAAATAGTTAAAGCGAAATTATTTATTTGAATGAACTTAAAATTATTTGGAGGCATTAGCGCGTCTATAAAAGAACGAAGGATATAAATATACACAAATATACAAATTTTTGAACTTGTGTTTCAACAGTGAGTAAAATGAGTACACCCTTTATTGTATATTTCTCGATAATTATTGTTTGAACACTAATAGATACCAAATATAACAGAAAATGTCATTACCTTTTTGGGTGCAAAAATAAAACAAAGTTATTTTAATCAGAACAAATTTGACTAATTTTTTGTTTTTATTTTCAGGTAAGAGCTTTCCAACGATATTAGTAAGTAATTTGATCGTTTCTACCTGTGTATGTTGAGTATTTAAAAAGATTTATTACACTTATATCAGATCCCGTAATAACTGACCAGTTTCCTTTTTACCAGAAAAAATGAATATAGACTTAGTGGGCATAACGACTCTAGCGAACATGCAATACATGTTTAAATGTGTATTATACCGATAATCATAGTATAGCAGTAGAAAAAGTAAGTAGGTTTCTCCAAGAAAAAGTTATTTATTGAATTGGTCACAGCAAGTGTGAAATTAACAGCTTACAAGGAGGTCTGATTATGAGACTCGTAAAAATATAAGTGCGTTTTTTTACACTTAATGAGTGTATGAGGTGCCCTTGGCTAGTAACGTGATTGTTTTTACTAAACTAGAACGTAATAAAAATAGTTTATGGTACATAATAAAGGGAATGTATTTTCTGACTAAAAGTTTTTTGCTGGTTTGAGTGTACTTAGAGATTGTAACGTTATATTTGGCCACTATCCAAACTTCATTGGAATATTTAAATATCTACCGGACAGCGAGTAGCCAGTCCTTTTTTCTTACCAACATGTGATTCTCGTCGAGAACCTGTAGCATCGATCACCGCTGAAAGGCAAATTTTTACATTTAATGTGCGACGGATATTCTCCGTTGGCGAGGATCAGTATACACTGATATTGGTCAAATATTTCAATTATTCTCTCCTATAGAGAGAGAAATTAAGAACACACTACTAATATGTAAATTCTTTCTCGAAGCGGAGCATGTGAACAGGAAAAGAATATGCAACGTATGTCGATTGCTCATCGCCTGTTAAAGGCAAAATCTCAGGAAAAACCAACAAAAGACGAAAATTGAGGATACCCATAAATTTCAGTTTTGTAAGAAAATTCTCTCCTTCTATCTTAAAAAAGATTCCTACTGTAAATTGCTCCGACTGGAATTCATGGCTTTCATGTGACTTAAGTGTATTAAGTGTAAAAATATTTCACTGTATTTATGGATTTTGCCAATTTTCCTGATTTCATAACTTCACTTGAACCGCATTTGAACCTTTTCATTCGCTTTAAAGGTATGGATCGTACTCTCCACAAAGGTATTTGTAATATTAGAACTGTATTCAAATTAAGTATTCCAAGAATTTGTCCTTCTTTTTTTTCGAGTTGGATGAAAATTTTAGCAATTTCATTGAAAAAAAAGGTTGCAAATTAAAAGACCAAGCAGATTTCAATGACATTCGAGAACAGAAGGATGTCCTTTGTAAAACGATATTGAACAGATCACGTGAAAAAATCCAACAGGAAAACAGGACATTTCCACTTTTAAACAATAAATCCTCGATTCAAAGGAATGTCAGTCAAACGGTTACAGAGAAATGCGAGTACAAAGGCGTACTCAATTTTTTTCGCGTTTTTTACAAGTTTTAATTTGAAAGTAATAGGACTGAAAATACTTTTCAATTAATGAGAAAATAAAATGAAACATAATCATGCAAAATACCAACACGAAATTTTTTTGCAATTTAAAAAAAAATGAGTATAATTTAATCTCTACCATAGTCTGTAAAATTTTAAGCTGGAGTGATAATTCTGTCAAAAATATGCCAGTGCGAAACATAATTTAAATCTTATTTGCAAGGATTTTCTAACCAATAACCATATTTATCACGGATTTCTAGTTATCAATTAATGTTGTCAGTGAACTTTAAAATTTTAAAAGTCGTATATAGTGTTAGCAATCATGGAAAAAAAGGCATTTAACTCGCGATGAAATGATGCGGGCTACTTAAAGGTCTGCTTGAAGCTGGGATATGCGTTTTTTGCAGTCGACTGTTAGAAGAAATCGAAATGTTTCTTCTCCTAAGCGTCAAAGAGTCAAGTGTCAAAATGACGGCCGATACAGTGCGTCGTGCGTCCTCTACTAACACTAGGAAATGGAGGTCGCAAAAAACACATTTTATTGACAAACCCCAATTGGGCTAACGGGCTGTTCACTGATTAATTTCTGGGATTTAGACATATGCAGACTCGGGACGAGTACGTGTTTGGAGATTACCAGGCTGTATAAACCGTTTAGCATTTGTACAGGAAGTCCATTCTTACCAAGGCGGTACCGTCATGGTTTTGGGGAAGTGTTAATGCTGGCAAAAGAACTGATCTCATTTTACCTGACGGTTTCATGACGAGTATGTCATACTGTGATACCAACCTACAACCAATTGTAGCTGTGGGTTCTGGCTTTTTGCTTATGCACGATAATGCTCGTCCGCATACTTCCAGACTCGCAATGCATATGGGAAGACCTAGGAATACTCCACAAACTCTATTTCAAGATTTCGCGGACGCCTGGAATGCTATTTCTCAAACAGACATAAGTAGACAACTTAATTTTTAGTTTGCTATGCAGATGTCGCGATGCTCTGAATGCTCGAGGAGGGCATGCGAATTACTAAAATCAAGTGTTTTATTCTTTTTAATTAGAGAATATTATTATTTTACTTTTATACATAAATGTAATTTTTACACAAAAAGTAACTACTAAACTGGGTTATTAACAGTAGCTTTTTACAATAAAACAATGAAAAAGTTAATTTGCCGAAAATTTTATATTATAAGGCAATATTCCTAGATTTTGCGGCTGTGTCTATTTGCAAATTATTGGTAATATTATTTTTTGTGATTGATTAATTATAGAACAACTTTGTAGTACTAATAAGCAAAATATTTATTTTTGATTTGAGTAAATATGGGAATATATTTTTCTGTAATCAACAAATATTTATTTTTGATGATTTATCATTTTAAATATTCAATAATGCTATTCGACATTAACAAAGAATCATATTACGAATACAAAAATGATTTATATTCGAATTTTAGTAAATTATATATTATAAAACTGTAAATTGCTTAATATTGTTTTATATAATTTTTCAATTATGAATAAATTTATCAAATTTGACGTAAACACAAAGTGGGATTAACAAATTGAACTCTTTATCCGACATTCGTTTTTAATATCTATAAATTTTATACCTGTTCAATAGGCATAACTTTCGTAAAGTTAGTTTTGGTTTTATTCAGTTTTCCAAAATGTTTTTTGCTTTTTTACAATGTGGCGTCCATTGCCTTCAGTATAATTAGAAAGCTTGAAGTGACATCTTCACAAAAAAATATTCACATCTTGATGTTAAAGATGTAATAAACTATGCTTGCAAATCTCTTCCAAAATCATTACCATGCTTAGCAGATTAGATTAGAATTGGAGTAGCTCTTTGTCCTATCCCACTGCGACCTTTGCATATCTATTGGTGGTCCTCCTCATATTCGGAGCTCAATATCTAGCTTTATTCTTTCTATTAGACTTAATATCCTGCGTAAGTACTACATCGCTACCCCATATAGGGCCATGATACGGGATAGAGAGTCCTGGGAAAAAGAGAGGAATACACAGCCTAATGGGATCGTCTGGTACACAGATGGCTCATGCTCCGGTGATAGAGCAGGGGCTGGAATTTACTCCAGGAACCCAAGAACACAGGTTTGTGTACCATTGGGTGAGGGTGTATCTGCATATCAGGCCGAGATATATGCTATCTTGGAATGTGCGCAGATAAACCTAGACAGAGGTTATGTGGATCGACGCATAACCATATATACCGACAGTCAGGCAGCAATTAAAGCCCTGAGTGGGTATACCGGCAACCCAGGACTTGCTAACGAATGTCGAGAACTACTTGCTAATCTTGCAAGGCGGAACGTGGTGCGGCTAGAATGGATTCCAGCCCACTCTGGTTTTGAAGGCAACGAGATGGCGCATGCACTGGCTGCGGAAGGGGCGGCAGCTCCTTTCTGCGGCCCGGGCCCGACCCTGGGCCTAACAAAACAAAGAATACGCAAGGAGACGAAGAAGTGGCTGAGGAATCAGCACCTCGCTCATTGGAATGCTCTGCAGGGTCCTAGACAATCCAAACTTCTACTGAAGGGATGGACTGATGGACACGCCAGGGCAGCCACTGAATTACCAAGGAGTAGGTTAAGGAAGATAGCAGGACTCCTAACAGGGCACTGCTGTATGGGAAGCACCTCCACAATCTAGGAGTAGAGGAAAGTTCCCTATGTAGGGGTTGCGGCATGACTGATGAAACGTCAGTTCATGTTCTCTTAGAGTGTCCACACTGGGCTGTATTACGCAGGCGAATCTTTGGAGTCACTGTCATGGCTCCTGGAGACACAAGCAGGCATCCACTGAAAAAGGTTGCGGCCTTTATTGAAGGGCTCGGCTTCATGGATGACTAGGTATCAGGATTGGCACAATGGGCCCGCCAGTGGCCTCAGTGTCGGAACCTTGGCTTGAGTTGTCCAGGACAAGGCTCGCCTGCACATTTAGTAGTAGTAGTAGTAATATCCTGAATACCGCCTCCCTTGCGTAGCTCTCTACCCTCGGTTTTTCTTCAAGTGAAACCGCACCCTTGCTAGGCATTCGCACTCATAGAGTATGTGCTCCGTGGCTACGTATTCTTCCTGGCAGAACCTGCATAGGCTGTCATCTGCTAGGCCAATTGTGTGCATATGTTTCCTCAGCCTACAATGTCCGGTCAGCATTAGGGCTATTTTTCCTTTATCCCATTTCAAGGAAGACGTCATGCATTTTTCATTTTCCCATTCAAAACCATAACCTCATCTACAACCCATATATTTTTTCCTCTTTAATAGAGAACTTAACAGCATACCAAATTGTATCAGCACTCCACTGCCCCAGTTGTTTCTTCAAAAACTAAATATTTCCAGCATTCAAGCCATTGTCAATGAAAAAAAAAGTCGATCTGTCAACTAGTATTTCCACTATGCCGTATTTTATTCCGCTTTCTAAAGAATCTTCCACGCCTCTGATGTCTGAAATCGAGGTGACAAAGTGCCAACGCGAATTCGGCTGGTACAGACTCCGGAAAATCGGAAATATGCGTGTGTGACAAATATCCTTTACTTTACAAAGGAAATGCCTATAGGATCCCTTTTACTTTGCTCCACTTGACTATGAAAGCACGGGTGTTGAAGCAAGGATCAAAATTATTTGAATATTTCCATCGAACAGGACGTTATTTTATTTGAGGAATTATTTATAGAGGATGAGTGATGTCAATCGAGCGACCAAAAGAGTGAAGTTCAAATGGGTTATTTGAATAATTTTGTTTAGATATCCATATATTTTTTTCATTTCAAAGTCAAATTTTTAATTTCCTTTTTTTTACCTAAAAGGATGGTTGATTTTATAGAAAAAAAAATACAGATATATTGTGGTAAAGGCAGAAATTACATCCAGTTGAGGTTTCGAGTTCTTTACCCTTTAGGCATTTTGTGCTCCTGGTTGTACCATTTATATCAAAATATTAGTTGTCCTTACCAAGATCTGACAAGCGTCTGACAAAAGTTTTGGTCCATGGAAAGTGTCTGATACTTATGATACTACTTTAGAACATTATTCTACAAAACATATATAAAAATCAGACATACAAATTTAACTCTTATTTTTAATATCTTCTGTAAGTTCCTTGTGGCATTACTTATTCTTTTTCTTATTCTTTTGGGAACCAAACCACAATAATGTTTTTAATTTTTTATTTCGACGTTTCGGTAGCGTTCTAGCTACCGTTGTCAAGATTAACTGCACAAACACACAGGTATTCACACGAAATGCTACTGAGAACCTAACATCTCATCTATTTGAAAATAAGTTATGTCCTATCGCTCTGGGATCTTGGACTATTATCAGTAGTAATAACCCAAGGACATTGATAATTGTTCGAAAAAATTTTATGACAGATTTCGAAAGCTTGTTGCTTGGAAACAGACCGACGGCGTAGGTGGAGGTCTGTTGCCTACAAGCAACAAGCTTGAGAAAGTTGTCATAAAATTTTTGAGCATTTATCAATGTCCGAGGGTTATTCGGATAGAAAATTTTTTGCTAATTATAGAAAAAATACAGAGCTAAAACAATGTATTTAAAGGTGCCATTAACAAAGAAACAATTAGAAAAGTGACATTTCGAAATATTAAATATTTGAAACTTCAAAATCGAAATAAATCAATATGTGTCCATAGCAACGTGAAAATAGCCCATGGTCTGTTATCAGTGTAATGTTGACATGATTGGGTGAAATTGTTCATATGATAGAAAAAGAGAAAATTTGATTGGTTCCTGGAACTGACAAAAAATTTTCATTCTAATCAAACTAAATAAAAAGGTAATTAGGGGAGTAAAAAACTGTATAGAAAGCCATTATGTCCAATTTTCCATCCCTACCTTTTATTTATACTTTAAAATTAAATTTGCCAGAATCATACACCTTTTGTGTAATATTTATTTTGGATAGATGAAAATTTTTGCATTTCGAGAAAGTAAGCCAAACATTTCGTGTTATTTCATGAACATGATATTTCCTCATTCGAGCATTATATTTACCCCAACATTTTTCTCCCCGCGGCCAAAAAATTTATATAGCGCACATTTTTCGTGCTATCCATGTAAGTATAATATAATTTCCTTCAGCAAACATATTTGTGTTGTATTTAATTATAATACAACGAGAAAGCTGTTATTTCTGTAGATTCCGGTTTTTCTCTCGCTTTTCTGAGAAAAAAAATGTAAACGAAAAATTGATATTTTTGTTATTTTAACCAGTAACTGTTTCCTGAAACAATCTAATTCGTGTTGGTTCATTAAACAAATGTACAATTACAG
>CAJUYH010010860.1:0-11718 GCA_910591685.1 Galerucella tenella
TATATATATATATATATATATATATATATGTAGTAAAGTTGGTTATATGCCTTTTGCGTTGGTATAATCACAAATATACGCACAGACATAGAGTGTTACGGTAGAGCATATCGCGATTTACACACGACATGTGTAATGTATATTCGTAAAGTAATGTGGCTTTATAGGCCCTCTTTTGCCTCTCTTCCATCTCCTCAATTTCTCGCTTACACACGCACACTTTGTTATACACTTGGCTTTGTCTTTTCTAACCCCATGTCCAATTTCAACTTCGTTTATTCTCTGGCTTTCTCGCACTCTTTTACTTGTTCCTCTCTCACTTCCATATACACTTTTTCTATCTCTCTCGTATGCGTTGGCTTGTTGCTATTACCTCGGTAATAAACTACTCGTTTGTACTCTATCTCAGTTATTTTACCTGGTGTGTGCTTCCTGGTATCAGACACGAGTAATGTATTGCTTGTGTATCAGATTCCCTTCCGGCTGTTTTCCTATAACCGGATAAAAGGAAACTGTTTGTGAGAGGGAGAGAGAAATAGGAGATAGGGAGAAAAAGTGTGTATTGATAAATGGACATTAACAGAGGCAAAACAGGTTTTACATTGGCATTCTTGTTGTATGGTAATGTATGTATGTACATATACGCATATAAACGAAAATATTTATTTGAATATGAGGTTTTTCCTTTTTTATCCTACCGTATTATGATTGTGGGAATTGTATTTGAGATTGTTCTATTAGCAAATTCATTTTATGATCCCTATGAAATTGTTAAAAAGACGGTGACAGACGTGTTATTTATTTTGGCATTAAGAGAGGGAAATTAATGAGAAATGTGTGAAAAAACGAATTTTTTCATTTATTGCCTTTTTTTCCGTTTTATTTCTTTTGACAGAAAAAAAATCGATGGGATTATTATTCTTTCCGGGTGTGACGTTGGAACCCACGGTGGCTAATTAGGTGGTCGTGCGACCTCGCTTAATTACTTTCACCGTAATTAGAAAATATTTAGTGAAATATTTTTTTTTTATATTTTAAAAATTGTGAAGAAATAAATAATTTTTGCTTCTTTTCATCGTTCTATTATTGAATCAATGATGTTTCTATTTCTTCTATTGTCATGACATTTGTTGCAGCTCGGAAATCGGATATGCTGGATCACCACCAAGGGAATTGTTGACGCGTGGTCGTAGTATTGATTCAATAGATCGTCCATTCCATCCGAGTGATTGGGTTGATGTGAATTTAGAAGTACCAAGCACACCGCGTGCTAGTTCAGTAATGACAAATCTCACAATGGACACCTCAATATATCCAACAACGACACCGCCATCGAGCTATTCTAATTTACGAGATATTATACCAATACCACCACCGCGAAGAAAAAAAATATGTTCTTCAAGACCATTGCCATCAAAACCAAATGAAAGCAATGGTATATGTCCCAATATCAATATCGAACCATTATACTCTTCAGTTATTCCGAAAATGCGAAACAATTATGTGAAGAATAAATGTGAGAATGACGAACGAAAACGCACAAAGGATATTTATGAGCATAAGGTAAATTGAATAATTGAATAATATTGGATAATTTTCAAGTCACGCTTCAGAAACGGCCGCCAAGCTTCTCGCCATCATTATTTTCAATTACATAATATTTCTCTTATATTGACGAGATTACATGGAATTGATTTATTGCAGATCAATGGAACGGGGAAAGTAATTTCAAGTAAAATAGTATCCGGTTGGAAGTCTGTTGAGGGGATTTCTAGTCATCAAAAGTCGCCAGAAGTTTGCAGTGACAGATCTAAAAATTCAAGTACAGTCAGTCTTCCCAATTATTATGAGTTGGAAACATCCAAACAAGAAATAATATCAGAAAAACGAAATGGCAATGTTCTCGAATGCAAAAATAGTGTTCAGCACCAGTTGGAATCCGCAAAGAGTATGAAAAGTGAAATGGAAATAAATGAAATTGACACGAAACAAAATGGGAATGATGAAGTTGACAATTCTTTTGGGTTGACAAACGAATTGAGATTAGCAACGGGTAATACATCAACACCAATGAAACGAGATAGAGAAGAGATCAGGAATCCCATTAAGGTTGATGGTTGGTTCTTGCATGCAGACAGGTAAACAACAATGACGATAGTCGACTGTATAACTCATATGAATTCATATTGAATTAATGATATTTTTTCAGCTCCACGAGATTTTCAGATTCGCCTTCGATTGGAGAACGGCCGAAAGCATTGAATGAAACTGATAGAGATGAATGTGCTCGATTGAAATTACGTGATACAAGTTATTATTCATTCTCAGATGGATTCAAATCGTCTCACTCTGATCCCTTTTACAATACTGAAGACGGAAAAAAAACAAGTAAGTAGCGAATTCCATTGAAAATTCATGATTAATATTGCAATATTAATCATAGTTACAATATGTAGATTCATTGGATCGTTATCGAGATTTGGAACCGAAAAAATTTCATAGGAGGACATTATCAAATGAAAGTGAAGCCTTCGATAGTTTTGAAGAGAAACGTCCGAGTATCGAACCCATATATCGCCATGAATCTTCGCCAAAACTTCTTACCAAGTCCATTTCCGAAGAGTCTTTTCCAAGTGCACTAATGGAGGATCCCGATGAAATAGATTTTTTCGAGGAGAAAATAGTTAAAGACACGAAAAACGAAATTACAAAGATTAGAGAGGAGCTGGAGGCAGTAAAAAATGAAGTTAAGACACCACCGCCCAGTCCGGAGCCAATAATTAAACCCGAGTTACAAAACAATGACCACTCGACGCTGCTAAAGGTTCTCCGAGAGGAAGCGGATGAGAGTAATCTAAGTTCAATGACTCCAAGCTTGACTGAGCTTGAAGCAGCACTCTCTGATATGTTGGAGAAGGAGGAGGATCACGAAGATGTCAATACAAATGTAGATGGAGACAACTGCAAATCGTCAGTGATCACAAAATCCCTAGAGAAACTGATAGAACCCAAGATTGTGCCTTTGATTGCTGATGAGGAACCAGTTGAAATCGTTGATATTGATTTGACGAATGGCAAAGTTGTCATTGACTCATCCAAGATTGATAACAGTTTTGCTAATGTTGTAAAAACCTCACATACCAGTATATTGGGAAACAATTATGTAGATATGCCAGAGAAGCCAAGTCGAATACACAAAATTAGCTTGGATTCATTGAATAGCTCTGGTAGTATTCCGACTCCACCGCAACGACGACATCGAAGCACTTCAAGTGGGCCGAAAGACAGTTCTGTTCCTGAATGTCGTTCCCATGATAGACTGATTTGAGAGGAGCTATAAAAGAAGAAAGAGGAGGAGGACGAGGAGAAAGGGGGGGGGGGATAAGAAGAAGCAATAAGATTCAAAAGGAGAGGACGTACGCGAGGGGAAAATTGAATGGACCAGCAAACGAAGTGGCTGATTTTCGCGATCGGATTCGTTCACGGGACTAGCGAAAATAAACCCGTCACAAAACTCTGATGTTTCGCACAGTTGTCGAGTATTCGTGAGAGAGTAATCGAGGAAACTTCTCGACTGATGCGCGTTCGTCAGAGTGAGAAAGAGAGAATGGTTGAAAGCTCTCGAACTTTTTAACGAACATACGGTTTCGAGTCACGGGAAAACTCCGCTGTGATGAGAATGGAGTGAGTACTCATCCAAAAAGACTTTCTCAGCCTTGCCAGTGCACAAACATTACTGCGGATAAATTTCCCCGAGAGGTTTTATTTTTGCGGCCATTTCTTCATTGACGAAGAGGTGGGATGAAAAAAAAAACATTTATTAATTAAAATGTAAAACAATTCTGTAATAGACTGATGAAAAATTCATCTTTATTCATCAGTATGGAGCTTTACGACCGTTTAACAAATGGATAAATGAATATAATATAAATGTGTAACATATTGTAAAGAGTCGATAAGGACTGATCGCGGTGCTTCAATTAATTTCTACAGATGATTCTTTGTACATAGTGTTTCTGTAATCATTAAAAATTTACAAATTGTGACAAATTGTGATGAAAAAAAAAAAATAGACAACACTAAATGTACAGACGAAATAATAAATGGAATCATCAACAACTAATTGTGATGCATGTATTTCTCACTTGTTTTTTCATTTATTTATTTATTTCGATTTCATCCGAATAGTTATTTGTTCATTTGGTAGATTTGCAATTTTTTTTATCTTCGTCTGAAAATACTCTGGGACACATTCGATACTTTTTTTTCTGTGTGCAAAAGGCTGAATCTCATTTTAGTCGTTACTATTTTAATTATCCTCTTCGTAGAATCTTCTATCTTTCTGCGCTTAACGGACCAGCTTTAATCTCTTTAAAGAACACCCTCGTCGTTGCAACCTCCGCAGGCTACACCTATAAGTCGCACATCACGCTTTTTCTCATGGTGGTGAGTGCGAAAAATTGCTCCCGGAATACTTGAACCGAACAATTTTATAGTAGTAAAAAAAAAATTGATAAATAGTAGATTATACATGTATTTTTCATCACGTTAATAAATCGTATGAAGCATTGAAAAGAAATGTAGCAATTAATCGTTTTGATATGTTGATTTATTGTGCAACAAGTTTCAAATCTATCCGATCGGAGCTTTGGAAATGTACAGAATATATGAGAATCATTGAGTCCCAAACATCGAACGAGTCCAATACACTTTTCATTTCTACTTGATAAAACGTAATAAAGAATAGAAAAAGGAATAATTCTCCAACAAAAATATTTATAGAGTCCTTTGTGCAGATCTCGTAAAAATGTAAAGATTCCGAGGATTAAGAAATATAACTTTCAATAAGTGCAGTTTTATTCTTTCGAAGTTTCTTTCTTTTTTCCAGAAATTAATTTGGCACAAAATTGCTTGCCGACAAAATGAATTTAAATACTGAATCTTGATTAGTAAAATTTGTTAAAATGATTCTCATAACAAGCCAAGAATATAGCTTTTAAACAATTTTCACTCAGAAGTAGAGAGAGGGAAATTATTTTATTTCAGCACCGGAAATTCAGATAAAACGCAAAACTTGACGACATTTGAATCTCCGGGTGTTTCTCGTACTCCTACTGAAAACTTGCCTCGTAGAAACTTGGTGGTTTTATGAAAAGTATGACAGAGTGTTAGTGACTGTCCGGAAGATGGCGACCGAGTGGGAGGGTGTAGTGAAATAGTTTGCGACGGAACAACATACGAGGCCAATGTGGAAGGATGAAAATTGGCGAATGTGCCCACAGTTATTTCCATGTGTACCAAGACGGCGACTGTGAAAAAGTCGTGGTTCAGATTTGTGCAAGTCTCAACGGGTTCTATTGGGGGAGAGCGACAAGGGGTGTGAAATTAGCGTGAACGGATTATAGGACCCGGCTGCTTCTGACATGCCCATTAGTATGTGCTTGGTATTTCCTATAGCGACGGCGTAATCTCTTTTTTCGTTTATCCCAACCCCACAATTTCACTTCCTAAGTAAAACGTTCCTATATGTATTTTTTGTACTCCCTCTACCTTATTTACGATAAAACAAAACTTTCTTTTGTCCGATTTCTCATATTTATATCAAGAGTTATTTACGAACGCAATTAACAATCGATGGTCATCAATAATGCTGTTGCATATATACAATAAATTAAAAAAAAAACTATCGAAAGACATATATCTACAATGAAAAATTGAAATTGCAACGGTTTAACGACGAATGCAACCGATAAACAAATTCGCATATAGGAGTTTCATAAATATTCAACGAGTTCCGGTTACTCCTATGGACACAGTGATACGTACGCGTATAAGGTAAACGTGGGTTTGCATGTGAAATTCACCAAAGTCGGATTAGCTGGATCGTTGGCAGTAAAAGCGGCCGTGAATAAAAGAGCTAGACAGGCGCAATGAGAGTGAGAGTTGGACAAAGATAGCGAAAAAGAATTGGTAAAGGGAAAGGGGCATGAAGAAGAAGACGTAAATAAAATGAATGTATAGGAGGATGAGATTGAGAGTACTGCGATGGTATTGGAGAGGGTAAAGGGAATTCAAAAAGTCGGACTTGCGCTCGCACTCGGTTGCCTCTTTGAGATAGGGCTTGTAGACGCGACTAGTACGAGCAATATCCGAGTCAATTGCTAAGATAAGATTCGAGACAATGCGGTATTTGGTTGAGGGGGACTCCTAGTCTTAATCCTCAGTGTGGTAAGTTGGTGTATTAAGACCGCGCGAAATCCAATCTTTATGCAAAAAGACGATGGAAATGTATACTTGTCGCAATTTACTTTTTTCTCTCTTGCCTTCTCTCCACTCTATTTCATAACATGGTTATTTTAATGTTTTACGTCTCGTGGTAATACTGTTGATAACTTGACAAATTAAAATTTTACTTTTCGTTTGTTTAGCAGACATGGGGAAATATAGCTGTTATATATAAAAAATCTTGAAGGTAATGCGACGTATTTTGCTTTAGTCTGTAACAATAGTTCAACTCCGATAGGAGTATTTGTTTGAATCATGACAGTAGTCAATTATTGGCTAGACCATGTGCATAACTTTGTGGAGTAATTCAACTTGGTTCAGATGGATAGGAAGGATAACGTCGATTGTACATTGTGCAAGGTAAAAAGTACGGGAATAATCTCAATATTCTGTTTTGTTATTTTTAAACAGGTATACGTAAATATGTATACAGTTGTATAGCAAGTGATATAGTAAAATAGATAATCCCTGTCTGAGACCTTTAGTATTGTCCGCATAACAAAACAATGGACATCTAGGGCCGCATACTGTGGTAAACAAATAATTTTCTATGCAAAAAGAGCGGCAATCCGGCTAATTACACTTTTCCTTCATCTTTAATCCCATGCAGTGTGGAGAAAGAGGGTGACAAGGCGAAGGTGGAGGATGAAGGTGTTATTTGAGGGTTGATTTGTCTCTTAAACTTTACGTTCGGACTAAATAACCGAGAGGCTTCTAGGTCGAAGATTAAGACATTTAAACGAGACAACGCAACCGTCTTATCCTCATACCTTTAACTACTTCTCATCCTCTATCCCTTCATCCACTTTTGCTCCTTCGTCTTCGTCTTCCGCCTATGTTAATGCAAAGGCTACGGCATACAGCCTCCGGGATTAATTTTATCGCAGAGTAAGCTATATCCTTCCATATTCCGCTCTCGCACTTGCCAACGCTAAGAAACTGTTTTAGGAAACCTTAAATCCTTCAGAGGTGTATGAGTTAGAAGAACGGTGCTAAATTTCAGTGCGATGACCCGGCATGTGAGATAGACGAAAATTCAACATTCAATAGATTTAATGTATTAAATCTGCAATATATTTCATGCGTGTATAATTTGGAATGAATATCAGTTGAATTTTTATATCTCGGTTGATTTAATGCGGTTGAAGTGGTGTTTGTAGTCTAGTATTTGAGTGCTCTATTAATAAAAATTCATGAGCAGTACTCTAAAAAAGTTAATATTAAAAATTAATATTTAATGACTTTCTTGTAACATATTAATTTATTCAAGGTTTTTTGAGTAGCCCATTTGAGTCATAACTTGTTGAATTTATATACATTTAACGTCCAAAATTCATATCTAATAATAATTTACAGACTAGCTATGTGATTACAATTTTTACATTTTCACATTTTTGGTACTTCATGAAATATTTATCTATTAGAGAACGAGTTTTTACTTTTCATCACTTAGTGATAAGAAAGTATTGGTTTCATCCGATTTGAAAACGCGAAAATAACGCATGTAATCGCATTTTTCAACAATAATAACGTGAATAACGGATAAAAAAACTTAATATTAATGTTCAATGAAGTGCCTTCTTGGATGATATAAAAAAAAATTTTATGTTTTTGAAGGTGACGTACTTGAAAAACGTGTTTTTCAGCGGGCGTACGGACAAATATTTTATTTATATAGTGGAAGCATCTTGTAAACTGCTGGACCAAACAAACTAAAACTTCATAGGGAGTTAATTGTTATCGAGCTAACAATAAATTATTATGTTAAATTTTATTTCGATTTTCCGTTTGCCGTAAAATAACAATTATATGCGATTTCGAACGAAATACGTATATTTTATAGAATTTATGTGACGAAAAACATAGAAGCCACGGAATCTCAGGAGTGGCTGGTCCAAAAGATCTGAAAATTTGTACATAGCATTTGGATATGGGGGGGGGGGGGTATAAATGGTTACGTCATAATTCGATATGACTTTCGGTTTGACCGGAGATAACAAATATGTGTTTTCTAATGAGGTAACACGTGTAATAAAAATAGAAGCCACGTGATCTCAGGAGTGGCTTCATAAAAAAGTCTGAAATTTTGAACATAGTGTAACAATGTTCGGGGGATCATAAATTGTTATGGCTCATTTTGATCGGACGTTTATGTCGTGAGAAAATGACGATTATATCTATTGTAGGAAAATTACGTATCAAAGTACGTACATTGCATTCTGATGACGCGTAACACGTCACCGATCTCAACAAACCTTGTTAGAGTTTTGTACTTTCGACAATCTCTTTTCGTCAACGAAAATACCAAAAGAGGCCCATGACCGTTTAATTACCCCAATAATTTAATTCAAACACTTGTTTATTTGGATCGCAAATTTTTATAAATTAACAAATTCATATTATGGTATTATTATTGAAATGATTTATACGATTAAACAACAATAGTGAGGAAAAGTACCGGGCAAGTCTACTTGCCTAAATTTTTTTAACCGCTTCATATGGATTTAACTATTTTATTTTTCAGAAACTTCAAGCTACCATTACGTTGGCATTATCTTCTATATGTAAAATTCCTTTATTCCCAATTCAATTTTCTCGTAATCGTCATGATAAATCAACTTGAAATTTGTTATATATCTTCACCATAGTAGAAATTTCACATATCGTTTTCTACTCATGACTTGGTGACTTTGGCCAGAATCTCAGTCGGTATAAATGCCACAGTTTCTTAAATGATGGTCAGTTATCAAAAGTAGGACGATCTGACCTGATAATTTTGGTGAATTATTGAAAATTTATAACTATATTTCCACTGATCTCTTCATTACCATTGGTGGAATTATAACTCTGTATTGGAAATGTGATAAACGAATTATATTCATCTTTGAGTGAGTTTATATATGTATATACACCGTGTCTTACATAAAACGACTGTCGAATAGTATGACAATATTTGTGACCATCCTGAATCCGAATTTCGATGTTGTATTCAAAACGATCTGGCAGTTTGTGAATCGTTAGTTCAGTAAGTATGGCGACCAAGCAAGCAGTATTTTGCCGCCATAGATATGAGCGAGGAGGAAGCCAGAAAAAACTCTAAACATGGATCCGAGATAAATGTCTCAGGAGAAGATTGTACCGTGGGTGCTACGGTTATATTCTGACACTAGATGGGACTTTAGCCTTTTTGCATAACCATTGCCTGCTAATATTCACTGCCTGAATCGCAAAGAATGTCCTATATATAAATATTGATACATAGATAGGTAGATAGATAGATAATTTAGATAATTTGAATAAGGTAATTCAGATAATTGCAACAATTTTATCCAGATCATCTGGATAATTTCTAAAATTATTCAGATAATTTCTAAAATTATCTAGATAATTTCTGAAGTTATCTAAATGTTTTATGAAAGTATCTAGATAGTTTGGGTTATCATGATAATTTCGAAAAGATTATCCAGATTATCCGGATCATTCAAATCATTTACATTATCCAAATTATCTGAATAATCTAAATTATCCATATCTATCTATTCATATATATATGTATTTGATAATTCAGATAATTTGGATATTCTAGATAATATTCTCAAAATTATTATGATTATCAAAATTATCTGGATAATTTCTAAAATTTTCCAGATAGTTCTAATGATTCTAAATGATTTAATCAGCACCATTCAGACAATTTCAGCTAATATCTGGTTAATTGTAGAAATTATCTAGATAATTTTGATAATCATGCTGATTTTGAGAAGATTATATAGATTATCCGGATGACCAAAAGCATCTAGATTATTCAAATTATCTGGATTATCAAATACATATCTATAAATAGATGGATAAGTAGTTAATTTAGATTATTGATATAATTTAAATAATTCAGACAACAAAGATAATTGAGATTTTATAATTCAGACAATTTGAATAATCTAGATGATTTAAGTAATCCAGATAATCTAGATAATTTCCAGAATTATCTAGATAATTTCCAAAATTATCTAGATGATTTCTGAAATTATCTAGATGATTGCTTGAATTGTCTAGATGATTTCTGAATCTATTTAGTGAATTTTCAAAGTTATCTGAATGTTTTATGAAATTATCTAGATAATTTTGATTATCATGAGATTTTTGAAAATATTATTTAGATTATCCGGATTACCTAAAGCATGTAGATTATCCAAATTATCTGCATTATCAAATACATATATATATGAATAGATAGATAAATAGATAATTCAGATTATTAAGATAATTTGAATAATTCAGACAACAAAGGTAATTCAGATTTTATAATTCAGATAATTTGGATAATCTAGATGATTTAAGTAATCCGGATAATCTAGATGATTTCTAAAATTATCTAGATGATTTCTTGAATTGTCTAGATGATTTCTAAATCTATTTAGATAATTTCCAAAGTTATCTGAGTGTTTTATGAAATTATGTAGATAATTTTGATTATCATGAGAATTTTGAAAATATTATCTAGATTATCCGGATTACCTAAAGCATCTAAATTATCCGAATTATCTGAATTATCAAATACATATATATATGAATAGATAGATAAATGGATAATTTAGATGATTGAGACAATTTTAAAAGTATCAGATAACAAAGACAATTCAGATTTGATAATTCAGCTAATTTGGATAATGTAAATGATTTGAATGATCCGGATAATCTGGATAATTTTTTCGAAATCATCATGATTACCCAAATTATCTAGATACTTCCATCAAACATATGGATAATTTTAGAAATCATTCAAATAATTTTGGAAATCATCCAAATAATTTTGGAAATTATCTAGTTAATTTTGGAAATTATCTAGATAATTTTGGAAATTATCTAGATAATTCTGGAAATTATTTAGATTTTCCGGATTACCTGAATCATCTAGTTTGTCCAAATTATTTGAATTATCAAATCTGAATCGTCTTTGTTATCTGAATTATCTAAATTATCTGAATAATCCAAATTATCTATATCTATCTATTCATATATATATGTCTTTGATAATTCAGATGATTTGGATAATCTAGATGTTTTTGGTCATCCGAATAATCTAGATAATCGACTCGAAATCAGCGTGATTATCAAATTTATCTAGATAATTTCTATAATCAACCCGATAATGGCTAAAATTATCTGAATGATGCCGATTAAATTATTTATGATCATTTGAACTATCTAAATAATTTTAGAAATTACCCAGATAATTTCGATAATCATAATAATTTTGAAAATATTATCTAGATAGTTCTAATGATTCTGAATAATTTAATCAGTATCATGCAGATAATTTTAGCCATTATCGGGTTGATTGTAGAAATTATCTAGATGAATTTGATAATCACGCTAATTTTGAGTCGATTATCTAGATTATCCGGATGACCAAAAGCATCTAGATTATCCAAA
>CAJUYH010010861.1:683-11717 GCA_910591685.1 Galerucella tenella
TATATATATATATATATATATATATATATATATATAATTTAATGAGAATTATTTGCCAACTATTTGTTCAATGGGAGTTTTTTTGGGGATGTGACAATAATACCAAAGTGTACTCTTTTAAGAATTTAATCCGAGCTTTCGAACCACTATGTGTTCATTATCAAGGAATAATATCTAAATGAGATTAAAGGTAAAAAAGGTGTATAAATGGTAATAAATTAAACATTTGTATAAAATAAAACTCAAAAAACAATATATTATAAAAAAAATTTTTTTTGACAGACGTATAAATGAAATTTATATATATATATATATATATATATATATATATATATATATAAAGATGTCTTTTTGTCTGTGTCTTTCATTTAGAGACTACGACTTTTTTGTTTGATTTTCTCGTTTTAGATTTTATTTTTCATTATTTAGGACTATGTCTAGCCCTGAGGCAATTATTGGTCAATAACAACTAATAGTGAGTTACACTGAACTCGGTATGTACTAATTCAGAATCTTGAAAAATATATAGGGTGTCCCATTTAAATTAAAGAAGTTGATGGCATTTCCAGTTGAACCGGAAGTATATTATTAACAAAAAAATGTACATCAGATGCATTTTGTTCCATTGCACTTACCTGCAAATTTTCATTAATATCGATCTTTTCGTTTGAAAGAAATTTACTTGGTTCGATACTTCATCTCAACCCCGTATGGGATCACGAATGTGAAGAGAGTTTGAGAAAAAAATAAACATTCAAGTTTTTTTTGAAATTATCTCACTAGAAATGAAAATATCTTATATTACTGAGAAAAATTGTGGTGATACAAATATTTGGAATTCAGAAAATTGTTAACTAATAATGATGTTCTGACTTTATTATTGTACAACAAAAACGAAAGATTATAAGAAAAATTTGAATTATGTGAAAAATGCACAGTTTTTGTGAAAGTATGTTCCTTAATAATTTTAAGTATTTTATTCAAATATAGGTACTACATACTTTGCAATGTTCACATTTATTTTCATTTATGAAAATGGTAAATTTGAGAATATTTAAAATAGTTAATTTGAATAGAAATGCATTTAGTCTTTTGTTAAGAACTCTGAAACTATCACTATTCTCGTGGTGTATATATAGTAAAGAGGTATCTTCAAATATTTCGTAAAGAACGTTACAAGTTAACTCTCTGTTTTGGAAAAAATACCCTTTCAAAGTCGTCGAAATGAACCAATCGAAATTTCTTGACTTCGCCAAAATGAATTACAAATTAATAAAAAAGATAAATTTGGAAATCTGTTCTATTGGTGCAATGTTTGGTTGGGTTAGTAGATGAAAATAATTTGGGTAAAATGATTCTCTGGACAAGCATACATGAAAATTTCAAAAGTGTTTAATTCAGGAAGGAAAGTACCTCTTCCCAAATTTGTCCTCCAACTGACCCAGTTCCGATTTCTGAGAGGAAAAAAGCTATCCTGCAATTATTACCCCAGACAGTATCTTCTGATGACGAAGAACATAATTAAAATAGCTAATGAATTGATAAAATTTAGTTCATATAAATACATCATAGTAAGTACACACTTACAATAAACAAAATCGTAAGAAGAGATTTGCGTTTTGCTGTTTGCTATTTTCAAGCCACTCAGTTTCGTTATAAAATAAATCTTATCGCGAAAATTCAATCATCACTACTGATAATTGAAATTGGTAGACACAACAACAGAGAATTGATACAAAAAGAATATGTTGGAAATGCAGAAGTTGAAACAGGTGAAGTAGTACGAACAGGTAATTGCATGTAAAGTTGCAAAATATTGTTTAGTAAAAATAAACCAAAGTTGACAAAACAGTACATTGTCATGAGTGAAAAAATACTCCCCCAAGGAGCTGTGAGACCTCGTTGCTGGTGGGGGGGCCGAGTAGCTGTTCCTCTTTGTGTCTTACAGGACAGGGAGGGATATGTGAAACCAAGGACAGCTCAACGGGTTTCCATGCGAGGGAAATATCCCGATGAACAGAAACCTGACTGACATAAACCGTATCTAGTGAAAAGGTGGTTGATGAGGTATATTCACTAGATGTGGGGGCTTGCCTTAATCAGCTGGCCAAGTGGAAGGAGACCACAATAAAAACTCCCCCAAGTCAAGGTGGAACAGCATATGCCAAGGACTGCATGGTCAAGGGGAAGTTTGATCGTTAATATGCGGACTCTGGATACCTGGGGACATCCAGTTTAAATACCCTTACTTCTGCATGCGGGGCTCTGCAGGAGTTGACCTTTTATTTCCCTAGCTTATCGTGGGAACTACCATGGAATATGAAATAAAAGAAAATACCCAGTGGGCAACACCCGCTACTACACACACGAGCTTTACTCGTGTGGAGGCATCAACAGAAAATCCGTGGAGAAGAACGGGGGAAGCTGCCTCGAATTTCCGGGAAATTCCCTGGAAGAACAAAATCCTCCCGGAACTAGGAAAGCCCGGAGGAAGGGACGACCCACTAAGGCGTGGACTTAGTGGGGCGGGAGTTAGGTGGTATATTCGCTTCCTCGAACAGGGACTTGCCCCGGAGGAAGCAAGAAAGAGAGCTGTGGAGCGAAAAATCAATGGTGAGCAGAGAAACATATCACCTCATGTTGAAAAGCGTAAGCGGGAAGAGGCAAATGCCACGTCACCGCAAAAAACACAAGAAAAGAGGAAAAAGGAGGGCAATGTCACCACCACCTCTTCAACAGGCAGCTACGCTGCTGCAATCAAAACTATAAAGTTAGCAGTTCTTCCAAAGGCATATCCTGAGACTATCCTCAGTGCAGAAGACCAAACCATGGTGGAAAACGCCATAGTGGAGGAAATGTTTGCTGGATGGGAGCATAAGCTCCAATTCGGTGGCATTCACTTTAGACCTGGAGTCGTTCTTATAGACTGTGAGACACCACAGACGGCGGAATGGCTTCGGTTGAAAGTGCCTCAGTTGAAGGGATGGAAGGGAGCTGAACTGATGGTGGGTAAGGGAGAAGACTTCCCAAAAATGCACACCGCCACCTTTTTCCTTCCAAGGAGTCAAGGCATAGAGGAGAAAAAACTTCTACACTTGATAGAAATTCAAAACGAAGGTTTGATTACAAACAACTGGAAAGTTTTGAACTTGAAGGAAGTAGGTAAAGGCCAAGTATTAAGGGCAGGAATAGACAATATATCCTGTCAAAAAATCAAGGAGAACGGGTACACCATCCACTATCGGTTTGGGAAAATCCCCGTTCATGGTATTGGAAAAGAAGAGAAAAAAGGATGTCTTGACGATTCGGTGTGTATAGATAGCGTACACATCCCCAAGATCATTGGCCAGGAGTCACTAACTGGGAATGATATTATGTAGATTGGTTGGATCAGCACCCTGACAACGGTCCAGTTGAACCAACTTTGAATGGGTGAAAGTTAAGTAATATTAGATTTTATTGTTACAATTCATTCTAAGAAAAATTTAAATCATTAAAGCGGTTTTTTAAACTTTATTTAAGGTTAGCTTTTCAAATTACTCTTGAATTGTTTATATATGTATGTGTACATGTACATATCTGTTCAATCAACAGCCTATCAACTAGCTGCCTGAATTATATTCAGCAGTAGCGTTTGTAACATTTAATATAAACTGGCTGGCTAATGCTTAGGCCATTCTTAGGATAAGATGATAGTCAGAAATAAAAAAGAGAAGCGTCTAAATATAGCTCTTTACCAAGGATGTCACATTTGAACTTCAAATTATTGATTGTCTAGTTGTCAAATTTTTTTCGTTGTGTGACACTGGTGCGTTAAGTGCTTTTGCGCACTCGGTTGCATTTTCGCAACTCGTGCGCAAGAGTATAACTTCACGCACTTGTAGCATAAATAACTATTCTTTATTCATAGGGAAAGCAGCGAAAATCACAAACTGATTATCACTCACTAAAGTGAACTCTCTCATACATCACCGAGCTTTCGGAAAACTTTCCAATGTATGACCTGTTTCTTTCTATTGCAATATTTTAGCCTTGAAAATGGAAGCAAATTTTTCCGAAAGCGTATGTATTGAAGAGTTCACTCTAGTAACTAATAATTGGTTTGTATTTTTGGCTGCTTTCCCCATGAATGAGGAAATAATTTTTTCGTAAAAAGTCTTATTTTATACACAGGGTGCGGCATAAGTGCGAGTAAGTCCAATTGCTCACTTGCCGTGAGAGATGCGAAAAAACTTTATTTAAATAAAAGTTGAACCATATATACGACCATGTTTGGAAATATTTTCAAATATACAGGGCCACCCACATTGGCAACATGAACTTACCGTTTTTAAAATGGAACACTTTATATCTCCACATTTTTCATTCCAATAAATTTTCTTGTTTCTGAAATGTTATACGAGGTAGTTTAAAAGATATAAGCACTTTTCAGTCAATTTCCTAGTAACATGAACACCCTGTACCATTGTATAGATATGTTAAACGATTTTCGATATAGTTTACTATTGTCCAAAATTATTAACATAGCGCGATATTCGTTTTTTATATTCATTGGTCATTAATCGGAATGATCATTTACTGGGTTCTCTTAAATGGAGCACCTTGTATGTTAGTAACGTAATGAAATAGCTTTGTATGTCACTTTATTATTTCTCAAGCCATCCCTATAACTAATTGCCTCAATTTGTGGGTTACTGATACTCTCAGACAAACACACACATTTTGTATTTTTTGTTTGAAACTTTGCCAATTTGTTTTCATTTTTACAATCGCTCTTTTATGATACAATCTACCTTGATTTCGTTACTATGGTAACAACGTTTCAATATATTGTCGAGTGATGACAGTTAGTTGATTTTTAATTTGTCGTTTATGTCAAAGTTATTATTTTATATGGTTTTAGTTTTGTTAATCACTTTGTTATAAAAAGTAAAATTAAGAATTGAATGTATATCGAAGTGTCCGTCTTAAGAAAATATTGTACGTCACGCACCTGAAAATAAGTGTTTTTCAGGTCTCACTAAGCTTCCAGGACTCACGTACGGCTCGCCCTGGAATCTGCTTGTCTCGAGACCTGAAAAACACTACTTTCCGGTCTTGTGAAGTAAATTACTATTTCCGGTCCTCGGCGTCCATTTTCCGGTCTTGATCGGCAAAACGTTATTTTCTGGACGAAAAATTGCCCAGAACGTGTATACTTTCTGGTCGGTCTTGAAAAATTACTATTTGTTTAATATTTCATCCGTCAAATTAATAAAATTTAACCCAATATTTGTTTCAAATAATATTTGGCTGAAAGTATCATCAATAACCTACAAATTGAGGCAATTAATTATAGGTAATGCTTAAGAAATAATGAAATGTCATACAATACGATTTCATCACGATACTCAAATACAGGGTGTTTTATTTAAGAAAACCCAGTAAATGATCATTCTCATTTATGACGAATCCTGTATATGAAAAACAAATATCGCGCTATGTTGATAATTTTGGACAATTGTAAACTATATCAGAAATTGTTTGATCGAAAATATATTTCTTGATATCAAATCTATGCAATGGTACAAGAAATCGAGGGGAGGAAAATAAGGTGGAAATATACAGGGAGTTCCATTAAAAAAAATTAGGTTTATCCTGCCAATAAGGGTGGCCCTGTATATTTGAAAATTCCACACATGTGATTTTTAACCAGTCAGAACGTGTATTTCTAACAGATCACCATGGCAACGGATGAATTTTAGTGGAAATTTTTTCCTCCTGGGTACCCAACAGCGAATTATACTGAAAAAATTTTTGGCGTTTATAATGACAGAATATTTTCTTTGACAATCTAATTTTTATTTGTTCACATGATAATTTTGAATTTCAACTACAAGCTTACATGTTTTCTAAATTCTTTGGACCATTATGATTAATGTTTATATTAAAAACGCAATTATTATATACTATGGCAGGTTGTTGAAGACGAAAATTGATGTTGGAAATAAACACATTTGGTGTGGAATTTTTTTACCGAATACCACACGAGGTCAAATTAAATTCGAAAATTTTTTCTCGCTTATGAATATTTTTGGAAAATTATCCCTCGTCTTCGACTCGAGATAATTTTCAAAATATTCATGAGCTCGAAAAAATTTCCGGAAATAATTTGACCTCTATATAGTGTTACTAGTGAAAATTTTTTCAAAATATACTCCATCTAAATAAAGATTTCTCGCATCTCACCACAAGTGAGTAATGGGACTTCACTACTAATGCAGTCTGAAAAGAAGATATCCGAATTGTATCTATTGATAGACATAGTTAATCAAGTATTTACGAACATGCTAATTGAAATTGAAAAAAAGTATAGAATCCCAAGTAGCATTATTGGTGGAGGGAACATAGTCTAAATTCTTTGCCAGTTAATAGGAACAGTTCTCCTATTTCGGTTACCAAATCTGGTAATCTGGTGCTTTATGTCGCACATAGAAAAAAACGGTATGAGAAGCTGTGAATATAAAACATTACATAAGAATTGAGTGAAAGTCGTGAATTGTTTTATACACGATGCAGCACCGTAACAATTTGTATGATTCGATTCTTGAATTTTTGCTGTGTTTACGAGCAGTGACGTTCCTGGGGTGGCGAACGCCTGCGTGCGAGAATAATTTTGTGCGCCCCTATATACTATGCTTAAATTTTGATGATAAGGCCAATTTTCATAATCATTTTTAGTTTGAGGTTTAAACTGAATAGTTTCCTTATAGACTAAAGTCACTTTAGTGTAAGTGTTTGATTATGAAAATGGGCGTAATAAAATAAAACAACGAAAAAATATGACAAAAAAATTATTTTCGACATCAAATAAAATAGACTATTTATTAACGTACAATATAGGTCATAAATAAAACCACGTCCATTCGGAAATTAACAAAAAATCTAATTAAACTCAATTCACTCAACTGAGTGAATTGATTTGAAACTCTCAAACGGTGCTCAACTCAAACAAATCCGTTAACTTAAAAATGTGCAAGATCTGTCTAATACCTAAGTACGTAATTATCAAATAACATGGTAGTTTTAGAACATAAAACGTCTTGCTTTTGCAGATGCAAGCTCATTGATCATTTCATTGTGATCGATGGCTTCACATATTTGATTTTCGATTGAAATAACAGCTAAATCTGAAAGCCTTTCCTGGCACATCGAAGTTCTCAAATAAGATTTTACAAGTTTTAGCTTTGAAAAACTCCTTTCGCCAGACGCAACAGAAATCGGCAGCGTCAAAAATATCCTTAATGCTATAGACAGGTTTGGTTTCTTGGTTATATAATTCAGAATATCTATGGGTGAGTCTGAGGCATTGCGAGAGTCTTTGACAGGGTTAAGGATTTTATATGATGAAATTTCATTGTACAAATCAAGACCATCAATATCCTTGCAAACATTTCCTTCATGGTGAAATTGCAAAGCCAAATCCAAATCTATGCACGATCGTTTAATCTCATCAGAATTCAGGTTTTGAGAATCACTCAAAAATCCAAATAAATCATTGCATTGCTTCAATCTCTCGAAACGACTTTGTAGGGATTGAACTGTTGTATCCAAAATTTGAAAATAAAAACTGATCTTAAATTTTCGCTTTGGATCTAGAACTGGATCGTCTGTACTTTCATATGGAAATTGACGCTTTCTCTTTCGTTCCCTAATTGAAAGAAATGTTTGCTCTACATCATTTTTTCCAGCTTCGGCTTTAGCCTCTTTCACAAAAACATCAAAATTTTCATCTGACCTTTTTCCAGTGAAGTAGTTGATGAGACTTTTTATTTCTCTATGGCATTCATTAACAACTGTATTTGGATTGTGCATCATTTTACTCACTATATTGACCTTTGACAATACATCGTACCAAATAATGATGGATCAAATAAATTTAAACGTTTTAATTTTTTTTCAAAGTACCTTTGCGTTTTTGCAAGAGTAGCGAATAGTTGAATTTGGCGCCCCTTAAATTGGGCGCCTGCGTGCGGGGCATTCGCTGCATACCCGCCAGGAACGGCACTGTTTACGAGATACGACACGATTTATAGGAATAAAAAAATGGTGATATTTTTAACAGTATATTGTATTTATAAAGTCAGAGGTAAACGATTCAAAGATCTAAAAAAATGAATGAAATGCAACATTTGGGAAAATATGACGAAATCTGCAATGCTGTAATTTTGCGATGTCAATGTATATTTTTCACATGATTTGTACCAGTTTAGACCAGTGCCGAAGCCTTCAAAAATGGTGAAAAGTGAAAAAAAATGATAGTAGGATGAAACCCATCGGAAAAGTAGGGGGATATGATAAAATTGGAAGGAAAAATAAATTACGGACGATCCGAGCTCGGGAAGTGGGAGGGGGTGAGTTTTCAAAGGTGAAAAATAGTTTATCTCAATTTCCGGCAAAACTACAACTACTATGGGAAAAACTTGAAAGACTAAGTTGTGGGTGATAAAAAAATCTACAACTTTTGCATCAACAATTTTTTCACATAACCTCAAAATTTCTCTTAAAAATCCAAATAACCAAGTTTTTGGTTTATTATTTTTACCTTTACCGAAAAAAAAATTTTTATACGAAATTTGGTGAAAACTTACTTTATATGTCCCAAATACACTGTAATTTATTATTTTTTTCAAAAAGTCTGTGGGCAATTTGTTCCTTGAAATCTCTACTTTCTGATAGTGTGAAATAATTATTTAACCAACAAGTGTATTAATGAGGGCCATTAACAATCGAGATAATTTAACGTCCGAGCAGAGTGAGTGCGTTAATATTTGAGATTGTTAATTTCCCTTTTAATACTCGTGTTAGTTACAAAGCTTTTCCGTCGACTGTATCAGTTGTATTCGTTTTGCTCAATATTTAAAAACTAAAAATATTTATTTGTTGCATAGGTAAGTACTGTCAAAAATAAATAATGACATTGAAATGTCACAGAGAAGGTCGCCAGTTCAAATGTCACTGTTTTCGTTTTTCTTACATTATATTTTCAACTAATTTTCACTAATAATATTATAATTTTGTTTAATAATAAAATAAAAACGATATGTCAATATAAATATAATGTATAAGATGTGCGTTGGGTTACATGCAGAAAATCGTTGATTAATGGAGGTAAATCATGCATTAATGGGGGTCATTAATGCATGATTTTGTCTAATTTTGAGAACGTTAATGGCAAATGTTAATATACGGTCGACGGAAAAAAATATATATTACTATAGTAAGTGTTCTCAGAAAATGCAAAAGACTTGAATTCGAATTTTTTTTAATCATTCTGTACAATTTTGGGCTGTTTATTAAAATTTACACTTCAATTACTCAAAAAACGCAAGATTTCATGTTACACTGAAAGACGAAAAATTGCAAATCGAAATACACTACTATAATTAACAAACAAATAAGTTAATGAAGTTAATATTTTTTAATAAGACATCTACAATGTTTTGAAAAAGTTGTAGAATCTTCTTTAAATAATATTTGTAGATGCCTATCATTGCCATTTTGAGATAATTTATATACCTGAGTGACCTACGGTACATTTTAGCGCTTCTTAAGGTGTTTCATAGAGATGTGGGCTTAAAGTAGCGTAACCTAAAAAAGTATATAAATGAAATGAAATATAAATGAAAAAATAACACTCAATCAAGGTTTAAAAAAAGTCAATCAAAGTTTCAAAAAAATCCATTGGCAAAAATTGAATCATCCTTCATTTTGGCAAACCTCCCACCCACAGAAGGAGCAGCAGAACAGCATTGTTACAGGGCATATTATCGGTTTCAAACTTGGTTGGGCATCGAATTGACAGCAACATATTGGGGCTGAAAGCACAATCAACGTGGCATTATGCCCAAATTTTCAGAAAAGGATTTAATTCCGGAAGTATTGCTCAAAACTACTTGCTGCAGCTGTGAAACTGGGTGTAACAGTTTAAAATGTGGCTGCCGAAAACATGGTTTAAAATTCACAAATTTATGTACAAATAGTCATGGTTCTGGAAATTGCTTCAATATGGAAGAAAAAAACCTACGAGGAAGTGAATGATTCAAATGAAATTTTGGATGAAGAACCAATGCAGACTGAAAATAACATTGGGGACAAAAAAAGGTGATGGTCTTGAAGATTTCGAAGATCAACTAGAGTTGGAAATGTTTGTCGAATATAACGATGAAGAAATGCCATCAAAGAAACAAAAACTAATGGATAAGTGATTACAATTCAAAATAATGTATTCATAAATAACAAGAATCACGTTTTTTTCAAATATTATAATGAATAACGAAATCAGAATGAAGTATCTAAATTCAATAGTAGATTTTCTATGACACGAATGTAATTCGAATTTAATGAATAAACTTCTCAACTCAAAAAAATTACAGCAATCACATTTTTTTATGAAATTGTACATAGTGATTATAAAAAACTTCAAATTCGAGCTTTTTTCATTTTTTTTTGCATTTTCTGAGAACATTCACCATGGTAATGTATATTTTTTCTCACACTATCAGAAAGTAAAGATTTCAACGAACAAAAAGCCCACTGACATTTTGAAAAAATCTGATATTTTGACTCGAGAATTTTCTATTGAAAATTAGGGTGCTTTTTGATATTAAGCCAAAATGAGGTGAAAAAATGAATATTTCAAATCAAATAAATTACAGTGTATTTGGGATATAATAAGGAGGGTTTTCACCAAATTTCATGGAAAACATTTTTTTTTTAAAGAAAAATAAAAGACCAAAAACTTGGTTAAATATGAATTTTCCACATAAATTTTGAGGTTATGTGAAAAAATTGTTGATACAAAAGTTGTAGATCTTTTTATTACAACTTTGCCATTCAAGTTTTTTCAATAGAAACATTTCCTACCATTTCTAATGGAATTTATCCTACTGTTATTTTTTTTGTCTCAAATTTTATCGACCCTGGTCTAATGTGTTGATACGTTTTATAATAGTTATTTATGATATGAGTGTTAAAAGTGAGGTTTTATTTTGT
>CAJUYH010010862.1:0-11716 GCA_910591685.1 Galerucella tenella
GGAATGCAGTGACTGTATAGTTTGTTCTAGTTTTCACCTCCTCAAGAAAGGTGCAAATACAGTTTTGGAGGGTTTTTTGAGATAATATCTAAAAAAAATGACTTGGCATTGTCATCTTCAAGCCTCAAGAGTCAAGGTGCCAGTTCTTGACCCATTTACATGCAAGAAGGTCTTTATCAATTGAAATTAGAAAATAAATTCTTTTGTGAATAAAACATTGAATAATTTTTTTTTCAATTTCACATTCTTCATTAACCAATTACAATTCATTTTTTTTGTCGTGGACAACTGAATTACGGAGATAAATAAGAAGAAACTGTACAGAGCACATACAAGGACTAAATTCAGAAGCGGGTTCACATTTTTTTATAGTTTTGTCTATAAAGGGTGTCGCAGGAGTACCTAACAAAATATATAAAATAAAAAATGGGATAGTACTTAGAGCACTTAGTGCCTCCAAAGCTGAGACACCCCGTATTTTAGAGAGCTTTTCGGAGGAAGATTGAAGGACCAAATTTAATTCTTCCAGTTGCATTTCAGGGATATTTGATTCAAGGGTTAATAAAATTAGGAGTGTTTTGAATAAAAAAAATAAATTTTCATGTAGTACATAAAGGAAAATTATTTCTTCCACATCCTCATTTTTTCTCAAAAGATAAGGTAATTAAAAACAAAGCGATAAGGTACCAACAAATTTCCTTACATAAAACGGAATTTTTAAAGTCGTTGATATTACTTAATGATCAAATAGTGGCTGCAAACCGAATATGGAAGAGACAGCAGGCACATTCGGAAAAACTAAAACGGCTGGTATGGGAATGCGGCGAAGAACTTAGAAGACTGGCGACTCGGAACAGTGTAACACTGGAGTGGGTCCCAGGTCACAAAGGAATCGCTGGCAATGAAAAAGCTGACGAACATACAAAAGCAGGATCGTCAACACTGATAAACGGACCCGAACCATCTGTGGGCATCCCCAGATGCTCCACTAGGTCATGGTTAAAAGGGTGGGTAAAAGAACAATCCATAAAACTCTGGAAGAATACGCCCAGGCAAACACATGGGAAGAAATTTATGAAAGAACCATCAGAAAAAGTAGTAAAAGAACTGTTCTCAATGAGCAGGAACAAACTACGCACCATAACGGGGCTTCTTACGAGAACACTGAAACAGCTCTGCACATATTATGTAACTGTGAGACGCTGGACCACAGGAGGCAAAAACTAAATGGAAGACCCCAAATGACTCCAGAAGACTTCTACAACCAACCAGTAAAGAACCTGTATGAGCTAATACAGGGAACGGATTGGCTGAGGAGGCTGTAGTCAGAATGTTAGGAGAATCCACTTCAGCTTCTAAACCTATCAGATGTTAAAAACCAAAACCCTCCCCATGTAAAAGCTACGTGACTGGCTGCTTCCATATCAGATTGGTAGCTGGAGATGAACACACGCCCAACGCTGACTGCGAACAATTATTGTAATGTGTTGGAGAATTTTGTCAGTGTTTTCCTTTTATTTTCATTTAAGAATGTGGACTGTATTTTATAAATGATTTGAACACTTATCAAAATTATAAATTTATTACAACAAAACTTCGTAACATTGAGAGTGACATAAAATTAATTATATAAAAAAATTGACAAGGATTGTTGTCACATGTTCTAGAATGTTCTAAACCTCAAACTCTCGACCTAGATATCTATATCTACCCTATGGCGCGCTTGTCTGCCATAACTCGCTTACGTTCGCGGGCTGTATATTGTCAAGCTCTCTGTGGTAAAGGCAAAGAAAATGTTAAACCAGCGGCGAAGCGTAGTAACAAAAAAAAGCATAATTTAGATTGCAACATCCTCCCCACCGGCTGAGAAGTCTCTATCGGAGAAGGAGAATGGCAATGGGCATAACTTCACGATTGGTCTATAATAATCGCCCCTTTGACTTCGAATTTTCACCAATCGAACCATTTTATATTTTCCGGGTTTCAATTCAATAACACGCGCTAAATTCCAAGCACCAAGTTCCATCTTCTTTAACTAATACTAAATCGTCCTTCTTTAAGTTCTTCTGATTTTTTATTAGTACTGCATTTTGAAATTGATCGACCATAATGGGTATTGCTAAAATTGGCATTCCGCTATGTGCCGCCTCAGCCCGAAAAAAAAAAACTCAAACATCCAAACCGCCAATAGAAGCCATCTAGAAGCCCTATAAAAACCCTCTAGAAGCCATATAGAAACCCTCTAGAAGCCCTGTAGAAGCGGAAGAAACAAGTTAACAAATTATCTTCGAATACAAGGATTTTCCTAGATCGACTTGGAGAAAAGCCTGATAAGGACAATGGACCCCTTCGCATAAATATAGAACATTTAAAAGTGTAATATTCAGATGAATATGCACTTTTTTAGCAATTTTCCATTTTTATTAGGACAGCTGACAGTTGACATGTGTCGGGATTAAACATTTGTGAGCTATTTGACAGTTAAGCATTAACATAATGCGAATCAAATGGTAATTTTTTGCCTGTAACTTTTTTTGGGTAATTATATTCAGATTTTTAACGACACATTTAAAAGCTATGAATAATTGCCACAAATTCAATTTTTCTACCATTACGTTAGAAAAAAAACAGGCAATTTAAGGACAATGGAACTAAATGGTAAATTTAAAATGGTCATAGAAAAAAAAATTATTGGGAAAGACAGCGGCTAAAAATTGATTGCCCACCTTTATGGCTTTAGGCAATGTTCTTTTTAAACAATTAATTTTGACAATTTTTAAAACCTCACCATTTTTTTATCAAGTGTCCAATAGGGCGTGAACTTATTGAGGATCGGTAGGGGTATATGTATACCACTATTTACAATAGGATTTTTCTCTTTTCAAACACTCCATGCTATATGGCCTAAAAATAAAAATATCACTAAATAAAAATATAACTAGAAGAACTACAAAATGCTCTGAAATCCACTAAAAATAGTTGCCCAGGTCCAGATAATATACCAGTGATTTTTATAAAGAATTTACCTGAACAATCTATACTTTATTTGTTGAAAATTTTTAACCACTACTGGCTCAACCAAATTCTACCAAACTCCTGGAAAGAGGCGTATATAATTCCAATTTAAAAAAATAATAACCCACCGCACCTTCCCACATCATACAGACCTATTTCTCTTACATCAAGCATTGGTAAGTTATTGGAAAAAATTATTAATTATCGCTTAACGTGGTTGCTTGAAAAAAATTCTCTTTTATCCAAACATCAAACGGGTTTCAGGAAAAAACGATCAACTTTAGATAACATAGTTGATCTAGAATCAGATATCCATGAAGCTTTTCTCAATAAACAAAAAGTTCTCAGCGTATTCTTTGACATAAATCGAACTTACGACTCAGCGTGGCGGCATAATATCCTGAGAACTTTATCTGGGATGAGAATAAATGGAAATATGCTAGCTTTTATCCAAAATTTCTTCCAAAATCGTTGTTTTCGTGTACAAGCAAACAGTCAATTGTCACAATTAAAATCTCTAGAGAATGGCACACCCCAGGGATCAGTCATTAGTGTATAGTTAAAATAATACCCTTCTTGGTGTGCGTCATCGATTGTGACGTATATCCGGGTTTTCGGCATGTCGTTTATTTTATATGCTATTTTGACATATAGCTAACCTCAAATTTGATAAATGAGATCATCAGTATTGTATTTAGCCAAATTCGGAAAGGCTATGCAATTTTAATAATTACCAGCTTCTTTTTCTAACTGAAAATACTTGAGAATTTTCAAAATACTGATGTTTTTCCGTGTATTCATGCATATTTTTATATTATTCATATAAATAAAACAATAAGATTAATATTCATTTTTCATAAATAATAATTGACCGTAAACAACAAAGTACAGACCTGTCAAGAACTGTCAGTGTGACAGTAGAAAAAGACGTAAGACTTGTTGCCGCTACGAAAGTAACGCCTTCATAGTATTTTAAGCTCTCGATTGATAGTTTGATCTTGAGCGTAATCTAAACATCAACCAATCAAATTTTTGTAAGTCAAAGATTAGGGTTAACGTTTGTAATACATTTAAACGGTTCATTATTGTGATATTTTGATTAGGATTAATCACAGACCTGCCTTTTTTTCCATTTCTTCCTACGTAATGTGTCAGAAAGATTATAACAATCGATGACGCACACCAAGAAGGGTATTATTTCAACTATAACACTTTTTTTTTGATAGCAATAAACAGCGTGTTATCAAATATAAATTATCCCTTAAAAGGTAGACTATTTGCCGATGACTTAGTAATTTCTGTCAAAGGCAAAAATTTAGATTTCATGCTATGCAGCAGCAAATTCACCAATTGGAGATTTGGTCCAGAGAAACTGGATTTACCTTCTCCATCTCTAAAACAAAATGTCTAATGTTTTTTAAAACTCCTTTGCTGGTTTACCCCAACTTGAAATTATATAACGAAAACCTCCACTTTCAAGAAAATCTTACATTTCCTGGAGTTATCCTGGACTCTATAATGACTTGGGAGTCACACATCAATAATCTAATTACTAAATCTAAAAATCTAATTACTTTTGAGATGTGATGGATTACCCCGATATCTTTAATGCTAGATACTCTAGAATGGTTATCTATAGAACGCAGACTCACATATTTAACGATAATATATATTTACAAAATGTTACATAATCTTCTACCTGCATATTTTGACAGATTTATAATTTTCAATAATCAAATTCACCATTATAATACTAGAATAAGAATAGTACATTGTTTACCGGGTAGGAAAAGCTTAACATTCCTGGACGACTGTGAAGATTGCTAAGTCGAGGCGCAAGCCGAGACTTAGCAACACAGAGTCCAGGAATGTGACTTTTCCTACGAGGTAAACATACTATTTTTCCGCAAATCGTTTAAAATTCGACAGATATTGATTGATTTAAAAAAAAACGCGATAATTTTATTCCCAAATAAATGGTGCTTTGAAATTCCTAATAAAATTACTTGGGTTACTATGGAAACGTATTGAGGTTGAATTGTCAAACTTGACGCTTATAAATTTAATTGCTGGTGTTCTCGAAAGTAAAATGATAAGTGATGATGAAATTTCCATTCCTGGGACTCCTCCAGAGCTGGTTGAGGCAGTGAATACTTGCCAAGGAAATCAAGAGAAAAGTACGAAAATGCATACAGACGTTTTATGGATTATCGCATGAGTAAAAATACGAGTTCTTTCTCAGATAATGTTGTAATGGCATACTTCCTAGACCTTTGTTTAAAGATGAAATCTTCAACATTATGGGCCAATTATTCAATGCTGAAGTCAACCCTTGCACTTAAACACAATGTAGATATATCTACATACTCAAAACTTCGTTCTTTATTGAAACGGCAAGCTCAAGGTTATAGGGCAAAGAAATCTAAGATTTTAACGAAGGAAGAAATTGAAAAATGTATCCAGGAAGCTCCAGATAAAGAAAATTCAATGATTAAGGTAATTTACAAGGTTTTAATTTCTATTTAGATTATAGCTTTATTTATTTTTTAGGTGGCTGTAATATTTGGTATTTCTGGGGCCTGTAGAATGGATGAGTTAGTCCGAATGACTGTACACGATATAGAAGACTTAGAATCTAAGCTTTTAATCAGCATACCTGATTCGAAAACCAACAAACCAAGATCATTTAATCAGATCTACTTGAATGTTTATCGAAAGTATGTTTCGTTAAGACCGGAAAATATGAACAGTGACCGATTTTTCTTTAAATATCAAAGCGGAAAGGGTTGTAGACAAGTGGTAGGAATTCATCAATTTAGAAAAATGCCCAAAATAGTTGCTACTTATTTGAACTTGGTAAATCCGACAGAATATACTGGTCACTGCTTTCGTCGGTCTTCTGCAACAATATTGGTTGACTCTGGTGCCGACATAACTAGTTTAAAGAGGCATGGCGGATGGAAGTCATCAAACGTTGCTGAAGGATATATCGAAGAATCGCTTAACAATAAGGTTGAGGTGGCAAATAAAATTTTCACAGTACAAAATATTCAACAAAATGACCCTACCACCCTGCATGTTGTCCAAAATGTTTCTCATAGTTCTAAGTGTGTTCCTCCAATGTTCAATTATTGTACTAACTGTCAAATTACTGTAAATATAACAAATTGATCTTAAAAATGTATTCAGCAATGACTTGATGTTTTCAAAATATAAATTAATTCCTTATAAGCAATGTGTTTTCAATCATTTATGTAGAACACTAACAACTGTACGGAAATATCATTTCCTTACAGTAAGGAAATGACATTTCCTTACAGTAAGGAAGTCCTGACTTTTTCTTCAAGAAATTTTGACAGGAATGTCAAAATTTCCTAGCGATTTGCGGAAAATAATTTATACGTAAATAATCAAACAAAAACATTTAATACTAAAACATTAACTTTTAAAGGATTTATTACTTACAACAGTCTACCTGAAAATGTAAAGTCTTCTACAAGTCTTATTCTGTTTAAAAATAATTTATTAAACCATTTAAGAGACCATTAGGATGATACCAAATGATGATACCTATTATTGTGTATTTTTTTATATATTTTATATTTCATTATATTTTGTATGTTAATAATGTAGTTGGTACTTATAAACAAATATTGTGGATATGTTTTTTAAATTGTTTTTATATTAATGTTGCTGTATATTAGGATGTACCTATTTCAATAAAGTTATCTATCTAAATCTACCAATGGAATTAATATGTTAAGAGCATTATCGAATGAAAATTGGGGAGCTGATTCTGCCTGTCTACTTCGCCTATATCGTGCCTTAATAAGGTCTCGCCTGGACTATAGCAGTGTAGCATACAACTCAGCTAAACAAAACGTCCTAAGTCGTCTTAACTCCTTCCAAAACTCTGCAATCCGAATCTTCCTTGTGGCTTTTCGCTCGAGTCCTATTGACAGTCTGCTATGTGAGGCTTCTGAACTTTCCCAACATCTTCGACGTTATTATCTAAGCCTCTCGTACACCGCATCAGTATCCTCGAATCCAAATCATCCGGTATATCAAAATGCACTGTCAAATCGTTTTAGCTCTGAATATGAAAAAAGAAAACGAATTGATCTTCCTCTATATGAGATAATAAATAGATCTCTTATCTTATTTGATACCTCCATTCCTCCAACTTTCTCACTGAACCTTAATCCCATTCCTCCCTGGCTAACGAAGCTTCCGTACTGCGATACTTCCTTATCAAATTTCAGCAAATACGAAACAAATCAAGCATTGATAAGAACAGCATTCCAAGAAAAAGTGTCCAGATTTAGTCAATACTTGTACAAATCTACACAGACTCCTCGAAAATGGAAAAGGGAAAAGGAGTAGGAATTTCAATTATTGCTTCCAGTGCCGTCATTAAAATTAGGCTACCAGAAATGGCAAGTGTATACTCTGGAGAACCGTGCACAATATTTCAAGCCCTTATATATGGAAAAAACCACGAATCAAGTCATTTTTTGATCATTACGGACTCTCTAAGCTCTGTTGAAAGCATTCACCAAAAATGTACTCTTCGAATCCCTTAGTACAAAATTATCAGAAGAGAGCTGTTCAATCTACAAGAAGCTCATAAAGATATTCGTTTTTTATGGGTTCCGTCACACATAGGGATAATCGGAAACGAAAAGGCAGATCTCGAGGCTAAAAATGCAACTGAAGATCCAAATTGCACTTTAGTGTCAAGAACTACTGTGACAGACAGTTAGTCATCAAGTACTGGCAAAACTGCTGGTCTCGATCTCAATCCAAACTGAGGAGAGTTAAGAAAAGTGTAGATGCCTGGAAATTCCTACCAGCCAAAAGGAGAGATCAAATAATATTAACTCGACTTAGAATTGGACACACTCGCTTCTCCCACGGCCACCTGATGTCTCATTCTGCGGCACCCATATGTGAAACATGTCAGACTCCAGTGTCGGTAGTGCATGTGCTAGTGGAGTGTACCCGTTTTGCTCATCAAAGAACGCTGTACAATATACCAAATAAAATCACAGACATTATCGGTGAAAACTGTGACGTTGAAAAATTGTTACTTTTCCTGAAAGCGGTTAACTTACTGTATAAAATTCGAAAATCCTATTATGTATATCAATGTATATAAATTTTATGTTAATTTATTGTTGGGCGCTAATAACCCTAGGGGTTGATGCGCAAAAAATTTCAAAATAATAAAAATAAAATAAATAAAATTTTACCAACAGTGGGATTAGCAATCCTTTTCTTCACATTTTAACCTGTCACCGTAATCCGATGGCGTCCTTATAATTTAATTCTACCTAGACACAAAATAGGAAGAAGTTTCATCAAAAAAGAGATAGGTTAGGTTAGGTTATATGCTCTGCTGTTTCATCATCTTCCAGACAAAGACGGCAAGTCGAATCTTCCGACAGTCCAAGTTTTAGAATATGATGATTCAGATTTAGATAAAAGAGATAAGGAAGTGGCTAAATCGGTAAATCCATTTCCTATTAAAAATTAATAGAGATAATAATTATAATTATATAAATTATTATAGTCCGTTGAAGGCTTTCGACATAAAAAAATGGTTGAAACGGGTCAATACAACGTGAGTGGTGTTGGAAGAGATGGTTCGTTGAAAAGTTTTATTTGTGCTCTTTTGGTGTATTTGGCAATGATAATTTTGATATCTTTGTTGCTTTTCGCATTAAAAGGTCGAAAAGGTACAGAGGATGATGATACAAGAGTAAGTACTTATGATTTATTTTTCATTTTCCTGTTCAATGCAAAAAGGAAACGGATTTTCTTATATAATCTTCGAAACTAGGTTTTTCTTGCTTTCTAAACTCATGTACACTTAAACCACATTTGTGGCAGTCTAAAAGTTAGAGGTAATGTTAAAAGGAACAGATATGTGCACAAAATCATTCATTAATGACCTCTTAATCCAAGAGCTAGTAACGCACGTTTCATGAAGTGTTTGATGCACCTTGAAATTTTTATATTTAAAATATATTGTGTGGAAAAGTAGATATACCTACCTGTGTTAGCATGACCCACCTTGGGACACCAGGTAGTGCGCATCCTAAAAAGGTGTATAAAAATATGACTCAAAAAAGTGCTTGATTCACCAGCCAACAACCAGTAATTGAAAGTTTAGGTAATTTTAAAAATACTACTATTTGGGTAGACCGTTTTGAAAAGGTTTATATTTAATAAATCCACCCCAAAGTTGATTTTTTTTAATACAGTTCGAAGTGTTTGATTCACGCTGAAATTTCAACAGCGTCTTGATTAAATACAAAAACAAATAATTACAAAAAGCCAGACACTTTTTCCAGGGTTTAATTGCCGGCAAACATGAAAATAAATATTATTTATAATAGAAAGAGATAGACTGTGCAGTGCATGGCGGTAGATGGAGTGAGAGCACCGATAACCACCGTTGCTGCGGTCTTTTTCTATGCCCCCATTGGCTGTTGGTCACGTGTCTTGTACAGCTGTACATTTAAAATTTATGTTTTGGAGTAGAATCACGATACACTTACGTATATATATATATATATATATATATATATTGTTCTATGACACTTACCACGGTATGTTCTTGCGCATGTAGCCGACAGCGTGTGGCGTCATGTGGGAATCTCAATCAGTAATGTACAATGCTAAATATATGGGAAATACTCTGTGGTTAATTTTCGTGCATGTTTATACTTTATGAATGATTATTTAGATGCGACATGGTTTTTTAGATATAATATGAAATATTACCACATTATCAGTAACTTAGCTATCTTTTTTTGGTGAGTACAATGATGCTGGGAGTTAACAATGTACAAAACGTGTAGAAATATGTAGGTAATATATATTTTTCACATTTCAAAGAGGTATTGAAACAGAAATATTTATGGGTGGGCAAAATTAAAACACACCATTATATTATAAATAATAATATGTTACATTTCATATCTCAACCATTATATTTTATTTGTTATACAAGACAAGACTCCTTAACAAAGGTGTCACTGGGAGTGTATTAATAACCATTACCTAAGAGTTCCATACACTATTTTTTCTACGAGCAAGAAATTTGATTTAAGAAAAATATAGGAAAAAATGCACCAACCGGGTCTCGAACCAGGCACGTACAGATCGAAAACAACATTATGCCGCGCCTTTGCTCACTGTTGTACAAAATTAGTAATAAATTATTGTAAACAAAAATTAATAAGTTTAAATATGTATTTACCTTGGTCACTATAGTAGTTTACCTAACTAGTGCGGAAAGTGATACTTTTCCGCACGCTATTGCATATGGCCGAACGACGCTTTAGCAAGTTCGGCCAGCAATCGCGTGCGGAAAAGTCACTTTACGCACGTGTTAGGTACACTATTTTTTCTACTAGCATGCGGATAAAAGCCCAAAAGTTAACATAAAGAAACATTTCCTATTAAAAACATATCAACAAATTAATTATTATTTTACATTCATTTGATGAGGCTTATACCAGGGCCATTAAAAAATTATTGAAGCGTACGCGTTCCTCTTTATTGAAAATTATAGCAGAATTCTAATAAATTTCTTAATTTTTCAGTCATTTGGTAAACTTGGATATACAAAATACATATTTTGAATATTCAAATGTCAGTATATTCCTCAAATGTCAATAAATTTACTTTCCGCACTAGTGCGGAAAAGTGACTCTTTCCGCACGCTTTTTAGTGCGGAAAAGATTCACTTTCCGCACGTTAGTAGAAAAAGTATTTTTAGTCTCAGTGCTCGACATTTCTTTTAAAAACTAACACAAAATATTCAAACTGTCATAAATCACACGAATCTCTTAGAAAGTGTCAAAACATTCTACAGAAAATATTGGGTATGCCTACTTGGTTATTTAAAGATGTAGATTTCTTTTGGTCAATTTTTCAGTTTCATAATGATAACCAGTGTTATAATGAGTATCATTATGAAAATTGGCATTTAATTAATAACTTATGGTATAGAAGTAGAAAAAGCTTATATTTACAAACATTTTTTGAAATTAGTAAATTTTGACATATTCTTGTCAAGTTTTTTCAGGCAATTTTAAAAACTGATTTTCCTATTAATATCCCTTAATCCTATATACGAAACAAAAATATAAAATAGTATTAAATAACATCAATAACAGTAAATTAGTAGGTAATAAAATTCCAAATAAACGAGTCAACTCAAGTAAAATTGAAATTAAAGCTAACAACACCTTGTATTGCATGAAAACACAATGAATCGAAAGACTGGTGAGAGGTGGAAGTAAATTTCTGGTTCCCGCGTGACGTAACTTCGTGGCTCGGACGCAATTTGAAGTAGAAATCAGCATACCGTGAGTAAGTGTATTGTGAGTAGGATAAAAAAAATTACGTATTTAGATAACTTATGTTCAAGCTTGTTATTTCTCGAGATTGAGTAGTACAATGAAGTAATAATGATGAAAAATTGGAATTGAGAGCTTTTCGTATTAAAAAAAGGAGACTGTGGGGTTATAATTTAAAATTCCACTATTAGTATTTATTTATTCATTTATTTAATTTTTAGACCCTGAAGCCTTAGCTACTTTATAAAATGATGAATACATAGTAATAATAATAGTATGGTAAATATAGTCTATATAGAAAGGACAAGGAGTAATAAATCATTCATTTA
>CAJUYH010010863.1:0-11716 GCA_910591685.1 Galerucella tenella
CAATGGTTATTTCAGAACTGCTGAAAAGAAACCTGATACTCTGATCATGGGACTGTGACAAAGAAGTAGGTAGTTTCCATGAAATTTCTCTTGTGTACCTCTAATATATTCTACTTCTTCTGCAGTCGACACTGGTTGAAAGTACTGAGCTAAAATATTTACCTTGATTAAGCTGTGCAAATTATATCGAATGATATAATACATTGAAGGAAGAGGAAGAAAATATCAATAGTGGGTGCTGATTGCTAATTGGTTGGAACAAAAATTGAAGGGTTGCCAATACACAGGAAGTTGTTTCAACTACGCAGTGGGTAACCTGAAGAAATGAAATAGCAGATGAACTAGCAAAGAGGGAGACTGAAATACTTTTATGGGGGACTGAATCCTTTTGCGGAATCATCCCCAATGTCATATTAGAAGAAATAGTTGAGATCAAATGAATGCCTAAGTCAAAGTAAAACTGCGCTAAGAGTTTCAACAGGGATCCCAACGGGACATTGTCGCCAGATTTTGTGGCATGGAACAAGAAGCCTCCATCCACATACTTTCCAACTGCACAGCACTTCAGAATACTAGAGCACAGCACCTGGGAGATTACTGTATGAAAGAGGAACATTTACCTAAGTTGTCGCCTGCAGAAATCCTAGAGCTCCCCCTGAAAATAGGACTGAAGGAACTACTAGTTTCTGAGACTCTCCTCAGAAACCAAGTAGAAGTAAGGGGGTACAATAGATCTTTTATCTAAAGCTAGCGTTTATTGAGCTGATGTCTGTCAACCAGAGGTCTTAATTAAAGATATATTCATACTTATCCAGAAAATTTGAGAAAGAAGAAATGAAGAACGTACAATTACTTTTTATATAAATTTACATGTGACAACACGGCCGACCTATTGAGTATAATCCAGATTTTCTTGATGGGATGCTTGACACTTTGGATGTTCATTATATCCGATGGTTTTTTGGTTGAGCGACGAGCTGATACTCGATTCTTGTTATTAGACGACTAAATTTACCCCATAATACAATACTTTGTATGAAAACTAGTTTTTTATTTGTAAATTTTAAGGTGCGACAGCTTTATATAATAGATGGGGTAGTGATGGCTTGTGTGAAAATCGGTACAATCGAACAAAGTAACCGAGTGACACCTATATTAATAATTTTTTGCAACAAGAAGGCTTCTAATGAGGTTAAGATTCGTCAGGATTTAAGTGGCCACAGGTGTGCTTTTTATTCAAGCTTTGTTATTAGGAACAGTGTGGCTAGATAATTCCGTTCGCAATTTGGTTTAGCAGATATTATTTCATTTCAAGGGAAAGGGTGAATGCAATGATCATATTTTCAAATGGAGCCGGGAGCACTGCAGCCTATTGGCTTATTGTACTCTACTCCCACATTTGGTCCACCCATCCACTTATCCCCGTACCTTCGAGTAGACGATATAGGTCCATTCGATGTGTGCCATATACTTCAGGTGGCAAATTGGCTTCTCCGAAGATTGTTTCTCCCCTCGAGTTCAGTCTTTCCTAGTCAGATAAGATATGGGTTTCGGTCTCAGTCTCCATGCCTTCGGCCCGTTTTACACATGTGTCACGTATGAAGGTTTTACTGTGTACCTGCTTTGGAATGTTCCTCCACTGAAGTCTATGTTGGCTTTGTACCTATTTTTGTATTTGCCCTCGGACTACCTTCTTTGTGGTCCCAAGAGCTGGTTCTGGTCCAGCATATGCTGTTGCTAAACCTCTTCACGCGAGCTCATCAGCTTGTTCATTTCCAGAAACACCCTTATGTTCCAGCACCCATACTAGTCTGCTGGAACTTGGTCCACCGTTAGACGGAATCTAATGACACAATTTTAAGGTGAAAAAATAGGTCTAGAAATATTTCTTCATGCTTGGAAATGCCTACACATAATACACTTTCCCTGAATCAATTGGCGTCTGATAACTTTCCTTTTCTTTTTAAATCGTCTCCATTTTCAAGACAATTCATTTTTGACTCGCAGCGTATATTGTAAAAGGCAATTATTATCGGTGATCTAATCTACTTTTGTTCATAAGTAATGGCTATAATTATTCCGTCGTATCGGCAATGCCAAGGTACGGCAAAACAACAACCTGCTTCTGTTCCTCTCGAAGACGAAGAAGAAGAAGAATAAGAGAACAACGACACGATAATGTTAGATAGAAATGCGTGTAAATGTAAAATAATCAAGTGGGCTGGGTAATAGAGATAGCGCGTAGCCAGCAGCAGCACTGATAGAGATACACTACTACCGAATAAATACTGGAAAGATACAATCGTTTGGTTACTTTTACTAATAATAGTCCAGTAGCTGGGGATATTCGTGAAAGAAGATCTTCAAAGGAGTGAAAACAAAACAAAAGTATTCACAGAATTGTACGAATTGAGGTGAACATTGGAAGTTTCTTTATTTCTATCTTCTGTAAATTCCTTGTGGCATTACTTATTCTTTTTTCTCTTATTTTTGGAAATCAAACCACAATAATGTTTTTTATTATTTATTTCGACGTTTCGGTAGCGTTCCAGCTACCGTTGTCAAGATTAACTAGTAATAAAATTAATAAAATAATTTTTGGTCCCTATCTGACACAACGAAAAAAATATGACAACTAGACAATCAGTAATATTTTGAAGTTCAAGACTACAAAACTTTGTTGTCAAATTTTATTGAGGTCCATTCATAGTAGATCACACCTCTGGTAAAATGACATAAAATATTCTATTTTATGACATTCTAACGATATGATAGTCTACTAGAAATGGAATCCAGTGAAGTGCACGTTCCAGGAACGGTTTTTATTGGGATAGCGCTTTTTTTCGCTTATTTGAAAATGTTGTTAATAAAACGCATTTGTTGTTACTTTTTTGTGTATGATTATTTTTGTTTTCAAAAAATGTATAAGTCAGTTTGGTGATTTTGTGTACTGAAGTGTGTATCGATTAACAACTATTCCAATGATAAATCATAAGAAAACGTGGATAAAAATTTATGATGCTATCCTGATAACGCAGGTAATTGATTATTGGATATTTCTCTTTCTAACATTGGTAACCAAATTTGACTACATTTTGGTAAAGCTGCGGTGACAAATCTAACAGGTTCTTCTTGACATTTGACAAATCCCTAGCCTACTATTCTACTAATGTCGGATACTCACATTGCTTGTGAGTTTTTGTGAGCTTTGGAGCGAGACTGGATAAGTTGTAGATCAGCCGGAGACAAGCTTAGACCTTTAGCAAGACCTGGACAAGGCTGTAGTGGAAATTCACGACTCCACAATTCACAGAATATTTTTTAGAGGCAAAAATATATGCTTATTATGCTATTGCTCATTGGGGATTTGTCTTCCTTCTTATATTTCACTCTCAAATTACGTTAAGCTAATGTTTTTACATCACTACTTGGTGACTGTGGAGAAATAGAGAGGGAATCATTAAAAAAACCACCTCCTTACTCCTTAGAAATCAGACAACTTGGGACATGCCACAAGATGGTATGATGAAGAAGTATAACTTTTCAAAGAAATTCGTTACGGAATTGAGCAATTAGAAGGAATGGGATCCAAATACCATTACCAGACTTGGAAAGAATGCCATTCAATGGTACACATACGGCTCAAAAGCAATAGAAGGGACTGGGATAGGAGTGTTAGGGCCAGGAACCAAACACTCTGAAAGCTTGGAAAAAAACCCCAAGTATCTTTCAAGCGAAAATCCACGCCATAAGAAAGTGCGCCCAGTTCAATATTGATAAAGGATACAGAAGTCAAAGGATTATCTTAATGTTGGATAGTCAAGATTAAAGCACTGAGCTCTTGTGTAATCAGTTCCAAAATGGTGTGAGACTGCCTAGACAAACTCAATGAACTAGGCGAGAACAATATAGTCACCTTAATATGGATTCCAGGACACACTGGAATAGAAGGAAATGAAATAGCAGATGAACTAGCAAAAAGAGGGGCTGAAGTACCTTTCTGGGTGCCTGAACCCTTTTGTGGAATCAGCCCCAATGTGATATTGGCAGAAACATAAAGCCGAGAAAAAGAGATCTGACCATTGGACAGATCTAGTGGGGCTTATACAATCAAAGACTCTTCTGGGTGACTACAAATAAATGCATAAGTCAAAGTAAAACTGCGCTAAGAGTTTTAAGAGGGATTCTAACGGGACATTGTCGCCTGAATGGGCACCAGAAAAAGCTGAGAAAGTGGAGAAAGAAGGATGCAGATTTTGTGGCATGGAAGAAGAAACCTCAATCCACATACTTCTTAACTGCACAGCATTTCAGAATCATAGAGCACAGCACCTGGGAGATTGCTGGATAGAAGAGGAACATTTACCTGCAGACATCCTGAAATTCCTTTGGGAAATAGGACTAAAGGAACTACTAGTTTCTGAGAATCTCCTCAGAAACAAAGTAGAAGTAAGGGGGCACAATAGATCTTCTAGATCTCAGTGAATGTCACCCCAAAATACATTAATACATACATACATAGTTACTGTGGATCTTGTACGTGCTTAAAGTCAAAGTTGGACTTCCTAGTGACTCTCACACTTTTTCTTCTTCGCTATCTTAATAACCAGTCGTTATATCTAAAGTATTTGTGTATGTCTAAATCCAAAGTATGTAATGCTACCGTACTATACCGAATAAATAGTATCCGAGATACAATCGTCGTCTCTAAGGAGAACATGCTCTCGATTGAAATAGCAGAACAAGTCACAAAGTAACCGCAGAGCGCCGGGTCCATGTCGCTGATGGAATCGCCCCGGTAATCGCCGGGTTTTCAGTGCCCTATCGGAATATTGTAAATTGTCTTCGTTGTTAAGGACGTTCTTAGTGAATTCATTAACAAAAACCACCGTTGGTTCGTTTATTCGCTTCAACAGAGAAATCACAGACCTAATCTTTTAGTTCTGTACGGAAAATTTTCTTAGCAAGGACAAAGCTTCGCTGTCAGATGTAAATTTATTATAATTCTAACAAGTGTAACGATAGAATAGATGAAGTATCTAAAATAATTTCCTTTTTTGTACGTTCCTGTTAGTCGAACAACACCTTCTGCTCGAACCAGCATAACCATGTTTCATTTCTTTGTCTTGGTACGTCTATCCACCCCCCACAGACTTCTGGAGGCGACAATTTTATGAAAAAATGGGAAAAACAAGTCAAAAATCATGTAAAGGGGGACGTATTATAACCCCTTCCTTCCCATGGGCATCACCTCCAATGTTTCATCATCTTATACCTTCTTGCATTGTTAGATTCTCCTCTACAACTGTCTGACTATGAAACTCCCGCATTACGTGTGGGTAATTTTCTGCCCAGATTAAAATTCTCTGTATATTGAAACATTTTCGTGCGTTTTATTTTGTTTAGCAACATCTAAGCTCAATGGTAACTTTGTTGTTGGTATTGTCGACTGAATAATTATGAAAATTCACTCGGGACTGGCATTTTCTACATGGCATAATCCCGGAAAATATAATCAGAAAATTGAGGAGCCACAAAGAACCGCAAACGAATAACCATCTACCGACTCAAACCCCCTATTGCTTTGGCACAGACAGACACAAACAGAAAGAATAACAACAACAACAGTCGATGCGAGAGAAATAGACGGTGCGGCGTACACTGTACACTCCATCGCAGAAATGAACATTCGTGTTTGATGTGAAAGGTCGTACATTAATTCATAATGAACGAGTAGTCTCCTAGCTCGCCACTTATATTTCCTTAATCCCTGAGAGCACACAGGCGAAACCAATAGACAGAGACGGGTTGGAAATTGTAAGGAAAAACACTGCTCACAACTAATACAATACAATAAACAAGATGTAATTTTGAAAAAATTGTGGTTCAGAACAGCGAAGTATTTGGAGAAGACTACGCTGGAAGCCTAACCTTAAAAATAAAAAATAATTGAGAAGAACTGGTTATCAATTTGTAAGGCACACTAGCACTTTATCTGAAGGTAGACTGCGAAACTGTGGTAGACTCTGCTTAGTGAGGATTGTTTATTGGGATGCACTACACAGTCTATAGGAAAAAAATGAAACCAGAAAAAGCAGCGTATATATCATGAAAGTATGTAGTGAGGATCATGCACTGTCAAAAGGCCTTGATAGACTCCGTTTCACATAAGAAATAAAAAGATGCAGCGTGAAATTTGCCAACTGTCTTGCGCAGAACTTAAAATCGGTCTTGTTTATCTATGTCGCCAGGTAACGAACGTTTCAAGACATTGGCAAACATCATCAAACGTTAATTGGAAGTATAGATAACGTTTACGACACCAGTGTCTATTGTATGTGACAATTTTTCGAAAAGCTTGGAAGAATTCCCCAGTTTTCCAGGTAGCACTCAGAAAAACTTTTGAACCAACAGCACCAGCTAGATAAGAAGACTCAAGATATGAATTGATTGATTAAGTGTTATTGTATTAGAGTTTAGTGAGTTACTAACCAGTAAAAAGTTTTGCTTATGGTTCCAAATATTCATTTGAGTTGAATTAAAATTCAAGTAATTCAAGAGAATATGTAGTTCCTTGGAACACGTAATTAACACTACTGTAAATCAAAACGGAGACTAGATATGAAGTTAATTGTGGTACTGGCGGCTAGACTATACAGTGGACGGTGGATTGTGGTACGCGTAAATGATATTTTTTTCATTTAATGGGCGCCTCTTGAGTTGGCGCCAAATATCTAGAATCATCATTAACTTATCAAGAGGACTATCGCATAAATACCTTCGAAGAAATTCAAAAAAACGAAGTTTTAAATAGATTTTATTATTCGCCGAGTGTATGGAATCATTAATAAAACTTGTTTCGATGGTAAGGAATGTAAGAATACTCACTATTCAACTAGCAAAAAGAATTTGATTGAATTTTCATTGCTTAAACTGGCATTGATTGGTCCAAGTTCTGGTGATCCTGATAAGTTTCTTTAGCCCCTCTTTAGAATATTTAGAAACTAAAATAGCGATAATTTTGGTGACACTTTACCCGGCTCCTGAGAGAAGTCTCAAAGACTACCAGTATTCCTATTCCAAATGGAAATGGAGCAGGAAGCAGCTGGAGCACGAGTGGATCAAAACATCGTCAGACTCTAGTGTATGTGAATATGGTCGCAAATCTGGGACAAGATCGACCTGTCTAGGATTCAATGCAACTATAATTCAGTCGCAAATTTACTTTGGTCTTTGGTTCAGATTCCTGATCCGTTTAGCAGGCTACATGTTAATCATCAGTCGAATAATTTCTTCCCCAAACGTTTCTATCCAATTTTCCATCCTCAAGTTTTCTCATTTTTTATTGGACTCGTTCTTTCGTTTGTTAGATTGACGAAAAAAAATCTTAAACGTCATCTTACGGTCCTGCCGTTTATAGCAACACTACCACCAAGCATTGCTAGCCGCAATAGCCGTAGTACGTAGCTGGTATACAGCATGATGAAAACCTAATGGTTATATCTCTTTATACCGAGATCAAAGGGCGAACGTAGTATAGTTTTGTCCTTTTTTTTTCACGAACTCATCATGTTCTACGACGGACAGTACGATACGATATTGGTTTTGTGTGGAAATTCGTAGCAGGCAGTCTAATTAGAACGCAAGAGGTATAGGCCAGTTCGTACGTTCATATTCTAGTGTGCAAAATGTAGTAGACAAGATGTACAGAAACAAATAATCACTCACTTCACAAAAATCACGTTACAATGGATGGAATTATGTTATTTAGTTGAAATTTAAACATAATCCCACTGTTTTGGTTGAGTTTATAGATTTTTAAGACAGTGAGAAGTTAGTAGAAGACAATTTGCCATTGTTGATGGTATTCGCTGTCACTATATTTATTTTACAATAAAATAATTCACCTTAATGACAGTTTAGTTCAATAAACCCCCACAGGAAAATGTTATTTATTTTAAACTGGCCTACGGTAATGCTCTCATTGAATCAACTTACCGTAACCGTATATATTTCGTAAGATGCAAGACGGATACGTTGCCGAATAACCGAGTGGATCTGGAGGAGCTTCCGTAATTGCTGCCTTGCTCTTTTGGTTTGTTACTCAACGAGAACGTCATCGCCTAATCGCTTGGGAATTAAGAGGGTTGAAATAAGCGAGTTTGAGGTCCGGTATCTTTCATCATTAAAGATATAATTATAAATGACTTCAATTCTGGAATGAAGCAGTTTCTTTGGATCTTGTTCTGTTTACGTGATTATCACGTCATTATCAAGTAGTGTTAAAAGTTATGAATCTACAATAGCATTTTCTATCTGAATAAAATATATTTCTTGTTTGAATTGAATAAATACTTCATTTTAAAAAGTCTGATTATTTCTTTTTAATTAGGTACTGATAAATCTAGAAGCCTTTGAATACATTAACGCTACTTCCAAATAACAGAAAGCTAGGTACATCTTGAGTATCAAGAGTCTTGATGAAGGAAAAAAATTCCAACTATTTTAAACCATGCTGACTGAAAAAAATGTGTAATTTCTAGACACTAACGGCACATCTGATACTAAAATACGTGTGGACGAATTGAAGTGGTTATTATGTAAGCGACATGTTTTTTACTATTAGTTGTATGTTCCATGTCATTTTGGGGATTTTCTAATTCATTTTATGTAATTTAAATTATGGAAATGACAGTTTTCTGTCTATAGCTTCGTTTCAAAAACATTCAAATCGTTTAATAACAATAAATACTTGAAAAAAACAGTTAAGTATTCGATATTATGACACTTTTATCGAAGATTTTAATAATATTTGAATTTATAAACGTTGTGATGTGTATCTGTAGGAGTTCCATTTTGATTCGATGACATTAGGTTTATCAACAACGAATTTTTATTAAACAAAATGTAACTTGAAAGGGATTCCAATGAAGATGAGTCGAGGACAAACAATTGGAAAAGTAGCGACAAGATCAGAGACCACATTAACAAAAAAAGTTTTAGCTCCCGGAACTATATTTCTATTATTAATAATTTTAATTTAACGCTGAAAATAGGGCTCCGCTAAAGACGGCGTACCACAGAAAATTATTTTTTATAGTAACAAATATGAATTTAAAAAAATCATGGTATCATTCAGATACTTGAAAAGATATATGCCCGTTGTAAAAAAATTTTTAAATGAATTTTTCAAAAAGTTGTTAATTAACGAATTTTTTTCCTATCTCCGTTTTCATAAATGACGACATAAAAGTTTAAATAATGAACCTATAAATTCTTAGCTTCGTGGAGCTCTTTTTATATATATACTTAACAAGATCCAGCGATAAAAGTTCATCAAAGTTAATTATTTTGTTTATAATAATTTTTTTTAAACTTAACAAAAAATGAAAAGTCTAAGAAATGTTATTGAAAAATTTTTTCGAACAAATGTTATATTATAGCTGTTGTCGTATCCAACAATGGCATTAAGTGACATTGGAAAAAAATTGTTGAGAAATTGTTCATAAACAAATAGACAAGTATAATATTTATATTTTTTTTTCATTATTTTGTTTTGGCAAAATAATGATTTAAAAAAAAAATTTTCCCAAATAATTTTTTTTATTGTTTATAACCGTTTTTTTTTATATTTCGATTGTTTAAATAATTAGTTAAAGAATGATTTTCTTTTTAAAAATTATAATTGGCATTTCTTCATAGGTGAATAAAAAAAATTTGTTTCCATCATAATTTCAACTACCGTTATATTTTATTTCCTGAGCTAAAAAAATAACAAAAACAGCAATGTATATCAAAATACTGGAAAATTTATTTTATCTAATTCCGCTATCAAATGTGACACTTTACGTCACTCCTTGACGTTAGGTAACGTCACATTTTTCATAACCTTCATATATCAGTTATGAAAAGTAGTTATGTAAAAACTTTACGTAACTGTTTATGTTTTAACATAGAGATACCACATGAGTTTCAGAGAATAATTTATTAATTAGGTAGGTACTGTCAAAACTGACAACTATTTCATTATTTAAACTGTACAATTAACCCATTATTTTAATACAATAGTATTTTGAGATTTATAAACATTGAAAACATTATTCAGGACACAGTTATTTAAAGTAAGTCAATTTTCTGGGTGAATACATCATAGTAACAATACTTCTAACACTATTTGATTCCACTTCAATATTATCATTGTAATTGAAGATTTTATTGAATATTATGAAAGCGCGGAATTAGATAAATCGTTGTACGTACACACGTTATGAAGAGAGCGACATTGTTCAACACGCGTAATTTGCAGAACTCGCTAGCGCTCGTTTTGGCAAATATTACGCTTGTTGAACAATATCGCTTTTTTCATAACCAATTTCGTAAATATCTATTTTATAACGCTTTTAAATATTACACGATCCAAAGTTGCACCGGACGCTTGATTTGGACAGTAAAAAAATAACCTAACTTATAAACTATTCGAGATAATATGATAATGGATATTCACGTCGTTTTTATAAAGCATTCATTAATCTTCAAAATAAGCTGAAAAACAAGTTTGTTTCTATTGTTTATCAACTAGTACATGCATTTTTTTATAAAATTTTGAGAAATTTTTAACTTTTTCGTATCACTTATGACCTACAACTCAAAAGATAATGAAAATACAGCTATACACCTTAAAACAATTTTGTTCAGCGATACATTATCAATCAATCAATTATCAATTAATCCCACCTTCATCTCTAATTGTTTGAGCAATATACAAGGCGAATTTGTGATAAAACATGGGAGCTTAGCCCGCGCATGATACACTGGATATACAGAGTAGTCTTCTTTGGTATAGTAGACAAAGACGACACTAAACATGATACTCAGGAAAGTGTATAAGTTTTGCACGGCAACAACAAGGAGCCTTACTAGGCCTCACCACACTACATAATAATGGAAGAGGCAGCAATGGAGTTATTTGAGCTGAAAAATAACCTGAGCAACAGAACTGGAAGGTCAGATTTGTGAAGCCTCAGAATAATATATTTATTTTTCGATATCTTTCAACTTTATTCAATTTTCCCTTTTTTTTCCAACAAAGCTTGCGAAGTATACAACTTGCTCCTGGTATATCTATTCGTTTTCATTATTTTATAAGAGCATCTCTCTCCACAAATCAAACTAATCTCTGGGATCAGTTCTGCATGTAATATTCTAATAACTAAAAGTAGTATAAGTGGGCGATCTTCTAAAATTAAACTGAAGGAAGCAGCAACTATGATATGTACGCACACAACTCTTCACGTAAATGAGATTGACTTGGACGATTGTAGTGTCATTTTCCTCTGGGAATTTAACGAACGAGATTGCTTCGGCTCTTTGATCTGTCAAAGACATAGTGAAAGACACTGCTTATTGTGGAAATTAGATACTCATATATACAAAGAGGGCGGGATATTATTAACCTTTTCCAATATACTTATTATACAGTGCTTTTCAGATAAAAGTATCCACCTTTAATAACTTTTGTAATACTGGTATTTAGAAAAAATCCATAAACACGTCAATTTATGTTGGAAGGGGCAAGCATTATGGCTTATTTAAACTTACTGGAAAAGCCACCCCCTCACCCATAGCAGCATCCCCTTTATTTTTTTAAATTACTTTTCATATTTTTTATTTGAAATTTGGATACTCCTCTTTGAGCTGATTTCAAAAATGTATAATA
>CAJUYH010010864.1:0-11715 GCA_910591685.1 Galerucella tenella
ATAGGACCTTATGGCAAGTGATATCTCGTTTGAAAGGCATTGACATTGGCTACATAGCCATATTAATTTTGTTTGGGTTTAAACCAATTTCGACGGATAAATTAAATAAATACCAAAATTATTATTTCACATTTAAATATTGAAGATTTTTCAGTCCGCCTCTGGTTAGTTGTCAAAAGAATTGACGTTTTTAATTTAATAGTATTTGTTGCTTTGCAAAGTTTTTCTAAATAGCTTAAATATTTAATTTTACAGACAAAGTAGCAGCTATCTTAATAATTGGTGAATCTAGAAAGAATCTCCGTGAAGCGGAACGTTTATTTAATGAGAGATACCCAGATCGCTCTATCACGAGAACTTATTTGAGTGAGCTTCTTCACAAGTTTGAAGCAACAGGTAGTGTTCAAGATGCCAAACGATCTGGTCGACCAACATTTAATGATGATAAAAAAATTGATATAGTTGCTGAAATGGTAGTAAACCCTATTTCCTCTTCAACTAAAGTTGCGTCTATCTGTGAAGTAAGTAAAAGTACAGTACAGAGAGTGTTGGCTGAAAATAAATTTCATCCATACAAGTTAAACATGGTGCACCACCGTTCGCATGATGACCCCGACAGAAGACTCGAATTCTGTGAATGTATGACAAATAAAATTAGTCAAAACCCACATTACACAAAAACAATTTGTTTTAGTGACGAAAGTACTTTTTGCCTCAATGGAAATGTGAATACACAAAATGTAAGGTATTGGAGTGACACAAGTCCTCACACCTTTCGTGAACAACATACCCAATTTCCAGAAAAAGTCAATGTTTGGGCAGGTATTTTGGGAAACCACATAGTTGGTCCTGTTTTCCCAAATTCAAATTTAAGCGGTGAAGTGTATCCGGAGATGTTACAAAATGCAATTGAGCCGTTAATTCTTGAAATTTTGGAAGATAATCCAGATGAATTCGGCCATCTGGAAATAACATTTAACAAGATGGTGCTCCTGCACATTATTATGGTGCAGTAAGACGTTACCTGGATGAAGAATATCGAGGTAGATGGATCGGCCGGCGAGGTGGCCACCTCGGTCACCAGATCTGACACCATTAGATTTTTTTCTATGGGGATACTTGAAATCCAAGGTTTATACTACGGCACCAGATAGCATTGGCGTTTTGAAAGAAAGAATTATTGAAGAATGCAATGCAATTTCAGCTGACACATTCGAACGAGTACGACAAGAGTTTACTAATAGGATGTATTACTGTCAGGAAGTAGACGGAGCACATTTCGAACACTTGCTATAAGAATATCCATTGTTGATATTTGATCAATTAAATTAAAAAAATAATTTCAATAATTTTGGTATTTATTTAATTTATCCGTCAAAATTAGTTTAAGCCCAAACAAAATTAATATGGCTATGTAGCCAATGTCAATGCCTTTCAAACGAGATATCACTTGCCATAAGGTCCTATTTAAAATTATTGGCCAGAGTGGCACTGTGACGTCATGTATTACTATTACGTCACCCGTTACCATTCGTAGAGAAGTTTACAAAACTTTATTTTCACCCTCCAAATTTTATTAATGTAAGTGTAGCCTTCAAAAGATACGAGGGGGGAGGGGACTTTCGAATAGCACTGGTATAAAGCTACACTGCAAATTTTTCATTTATTTTACGTGTTATAATTTTATTTATAATACGTGAGCTGTCCCTTATTTATAATAACTGTCATCCGTATCTTTGACATTTTGAAATCAAGCTCCGTCCAAAATAACAAAACGGCAACATTATGTATCTTACAGTATCCAAAAATTTAGACCGAAATTCCGATCATATCCTGTACGATTTTTTTTATGATAAGCATTTCGCTAACATCTTCATTATCTACTTTTTTCAGAGAATTGTCTCTTCCAAACCTCCTTGAAGACCCATTACTTATTAAAATTGCAAAGAAATATGGAAAAACAACTGCTCAAATTATTCTTCGTTATTTAACACAAATCGACATCGTCGTCATTCCGAAGAGTGTGAAACCTGAAAGATTGCTGGAAAACTTCAACATTCTAGATTTCAAACTGAGTCCAGAAGACTTAAGAGCTTTGGAAGCTCTAGATAAAGGCGAAGATGGCAGAATGTTCAATAGGGAGACTCAAGCAAGAAAGTAATTGAAATTTCTTTAAATTAGCAAATAAAAAGCTTGGTAAAAGTTCTTTCGGGACATACTACGTAAAATATTTTATTTTATCAATTTTGTTGTTTCAGCATTAAGGAACATCCTGAATATCCTTTTAGAAAATGAATGGATAAAGAAGAATGCTCTTTCTGTATAAAAAATTAATACAGTACGTATACATTTTGACTATGCTGTACAAAATAAAGAGAAAAAATTGTTTATGTTACTCCAAGTAAGGGTATTATTAAAATTAAAAGTCATGAATATGAATTTAGAAAAATATCATGAATCTTCATGTTTTACAACATACTTCTGGATGTAATTGAGGAGAAAACTGTGCAAAAACTCCTGTATAAATAAGCGTGCATAATTAATTAAATTATTTTCAATAATATGTGCCTGTTATTGTGCCCTTGTTTAATAAATTATTATTAAAAATGTTATTGACCTGTTTAAATTGCCTAGCTCAGTCTTATATCAGTTATTGATCATGTGTACCATCTTCAAACAGTTGGTATTTTACTTTTTTAGTCATTAAAGGTTAGGTTAGGTAAGGTTTGTGGTGAGTGGGTCTATAAGGCCCTCCACTGCGACTGGAAAGAGTCTATTATGGCTCACACCTGTTCAGATTTTACCAAACAATTTCAGCTTCTTAACAAAGCCAATTAGTGTTTTTGGTGAATGATATTTCAGGTCCGAGTGCGAGAGAGAGACCCTGCCAAACATTAGATACCTGATACGAGCCGCGGCGGGGCAGGCACAAATAATATTATGCTCTGCTGTTTCATCATCTTTCAGACAAAGACGGCAAGTCGGATCTTCCGACAATCCAAGTTTTAGCATATGATGATTCAGATGACAGTGGCCTGTTAAAAGGCATGTTAGACAACGTAGGTCATGCCTGCCTATAGCCTAACATTTGCTTGGAGACATTCTTCGAAGGATGTATAAAAGCTTTTGAATGAACCAATCCTGGTAAATTATGCCAGAAGTCTAAATCTCTTCTTGCTGTCCAGGTATTTAGTGTCTGTTTTGCAAAACATATTGCCTTCTCGTTTCCTTTCATACGAGAGTGGCCAGGGATCCAGACCAGCAATACTTTATTGAGTTCTCCTATTGAGGAGAGTCTTTGTGGCAGTCTAAAACCAATTTCGACGTTACACGGTGAGAGCTAAGTGCTTTCAAAGCCGCTTGGCTGTCCGAGAAAATTTTCATTGTTCCATCCATGAGATAGCATGCTCCAATCTCTTCATTTATGAAGCAATGGCATAAATAGTGGAGACTAGATTGGAGGAATCATTAAAAAAACTTAAAGTAGATTACGTTGATCTGTACTTATGTATGTGTATGTGTGTGTATGTGTGTATATGGGGTGATAATCACTGAGACCTGAAAGATCTATCTGATTGACATAATATTAAAGAGTTGTAGAATTAGACCAGCTAGACACTTCACGTTCACTTTCAACAAAATGAATGAAAATATTGTAAGAAAAATAATATTGTAGTAGTAGCATACTCATCAGTGGGAACGCAAAGAGCAAAAAATGATTTCCTTAAAATTATTCCAAAAAGACATCTTATCTTACAAGCCCCATCGTGAACTTTTGCATAATTAATTTCATCGGCATGTCTTTATCAGCGCTACATGAAAGTGCCGACGACGAGTCACACTAGGTACTACTCATTGTCTTTAGCATAGATAACATGTCTTTAGTGCACCTAATCGTTAAATTGCGGCTGTCCAATCATTACGTTGGTCGTGACCTTGGAACTGAAAATTGTATTCAATTAAAAGCAGTTTTAATAGTCATCAATCCATTACGCAATATTGCACATTGCTATTATATACAGTTTAAAAACATTACCAGCAATTTTTCAATGTATTGCCGAAAAAAAACTATTTAATGTGTCAGCTACTTAATTTTAACATATTTCTGGATATTCTTTATTTATGATAAAAATTAATAATAACAAGAAATATTACTACCTATTATAGAATGCGGTATACATTAATAATAATAATTATATAATAGGTAAGTATCAATACAATTTTACTTCCATACAGATATGGAATATTTTACAGGCATATATATGTTGAATATTTTATGAGACTATTAAGGCCAATTTGAAAGGTGATGTTTGTATCAACGGTTTGATCAATCAATATCATGTATTGTATTAATCGGGTTACGTATAAAAGAAAATTTTTATGAATAATCGAGAAACTTCCATACAAACATAAGAAAGTCTTTATTATAGTTCTCCCAGATATTTTTATACATGCCAAATTGCTGTTAGTCTGTAAATACTTAAATAAACAACCAGCTTTATTTAAAATTGTTCATATAAAGACAAATATTCATATCATTTAAATTTGACCAATTTCATGCCGGAGAGCCAGAGCCAAAAAACTGTTTCAATTTCTTAAGGCTGGTTTTTTGTTAAATCGTTGTAGCCGATGGGTACACAAACATGCTCCGGTCAGTCAAGCGTGCCGTAGAACAGGTGGCTCAGGTGCGATATTAAAGGTGTATCATTTGACGGGTGAACAAAATGAATTTCTAAAAGCTGAAAATTGTTATATACAACTTCTCTAATGTATATAAATAAAAGTTGTGTTGGTCCGTCAGTAGTGATGAGCAAAATTGGTCTTGGTCTTGCTGTCTTGGTCGTGGTCTTGCGAAAAAGCCAGACCAAGACCGAGACCAAAACCATTCTTCGACTCGCAAGACCAAGACCAAGACAAAATGAACAAGAACAAGACTAATACCAAGACCGACTATATGCAAGACCAAGACTAAATACGCAAGACTCAACCAAAAATTATTTTTCACAGTAACTATATGAGATGAAATATTTGTAACAGCGTCAACATATGCTTTTCTTGGAACAATATAAGTTGGCATGTCGAATTGTCAGTTTTCTTTACTTGATTTTAACGATATACATGAAAAAACAAAGAAATCACTGTTTAAAAAAAAGGATCTACAAAAATGTTCGAAGAGTACATAATGTCTTTATGAACTTTTTTTAATTCAAAGGTAGTAAATTTAGGTTTAAAAATGTTTGTTGCATAAAAATAACATGTTTACAAAATGTTTTGAAAGATGTTCGTTAAGAAATTGTGGCAAGACCAAGACTAAAACCAAGACCAAAAAAAATACAGCAAGACCAAGACCGAGACCAGACAGATTTGAGCAAGACCAAGACCAAGACTGAATAAGCAAGACCAAGACCAATACCGAGACTGTTCGAGTGTTGGTCTTGGTCTTGCTTTGCTCATCACTATCCGTCAGTCAGATATTAGAACAGAGCTGGTCAGTAAGTCAATTAGAACTATATCCGTGTATGCAGGAGGTTCGCTTTCTATTGTAACCTCTAAACACTTCATTAACGAAGATTTATCTGTTTTACAGTGTGTCCAACGTCCAACGTAAGAGAAATACATTATATTTCCAACGTAAGAGATTCAATTCCTTATTTTTTATACCTTCAATAATTAATGCTTCTTCCTAAGCACGAATATTTTGCGAAATTACAACTCATACAAATTTGTCATGTGGATTAATCAATTGTTTAAGAACGTTATTAAATTTCAAGTTATTACAATAGCCAGAATCACATTATCAAGTGACATTTTCTGGTGTAGATAAGATAAGTTTTTCTGAATCCACAATTTTTTTTTTGCATAATAATACCGCACGAAACGTATCAAATGATTAAACAAATCGTTTGTCCATAGAACCACAAATGAAAACATCAAATGACGTTTTCTGATTGTTAAAATAACAAAACAAAACGTAGAAATAGCGTGATACGCAGCCTGAAACTCAAACGGGGCGCGCGGTAGACCTTTACCTTTTTCACCTGTTTTGATGTTTAATACTCTGAAGTGTTTAGAGGTTACAATAGAAAGCGAACCCCCTGCATACACGGATATAGTTCTAATTGACTGACTGACCAGCTCTGTTCTAATATCTCACTGACTGACCAACACAACTTTTATTTATATACATTAGAGAAGTTGTATAACAATTTTCAGCTTTTAGAAATTCATTTTGTTCACCCGTCAAATGATACACCTTTAATATCGCACCTGAGCCACCTGTTCTACGGCACGCTTGACTGACCGGAGCATGTTTGTGTACCCATCGGCTACAACGATTTAACAAAAAACCAGCCTTAAGAAATTGAAACAGTTTTTTTGGCTCTGGCTCTTGGACACGTATCTGTAAAGTAGGGAGGGTGAGTGTAGGCTCACAGTACTAAAAAGCCACATCTGACCCATTGCTGGATCCCCCCGAGGAGTTGTCCTCCTAGGTCTTCGTCCATCCTGTCCTTCTCAGGAAGGTGGACAGGTCACTATAGGAGATATCTCCTTTATATCGGCAGGTGTAGGCCAAGACTCACCGAACACACACTCTCTTATTGACGATAACTCCGGACACTCGCATAAGACATGCCTGACAGTTTCATCTTCCTGTTCACACATCCTGCATAGAGGTGTGTCCACTAGCCTCATATAGGTATGAGGTGTTTCCTTAGTTGACAGTGGCCAGTCAGAAATCTGTTAAACGAAAGTTTTTTCCTGGTCATCGCCAAATATTTCTTCGGCGCTAGCTTCCCAGGGTCGCCCAGGGTGATCCTAGCAAGACTGCATCCTTTGATTCCATCCCATCTCTTAATGGATTGAGCATGGGTGTAACGTTTGGCAATTGTCAAAGTCGTCAGGCCTTAAACTTGACTTTGCACCTTTTGCAACTTTAAAGGCTCAGATTACTTCAAATGTTTAAGAAAATAAAAATTAGGTACTGCCTAAAAGTACGTAAAAGTACATTGCATTTTGAAAATTTTAAAAAGCTGTGTGTAGAGGACGAGAAAAAACTTTTCATAAATCACTTTTTTCGGTCGATTTTTCGTTTTATCTCAAGCCCTTTCCCCTTTCATACGTCTTTTTTTATAGCGCATCCGTAGTTTTACGTTTAAAGGAATAAAAAATGTAACTACTGTATAACATTTTCTATTTCTAATATTTTGTAGCAAAAGGTTTGTTTGTATACAGTTCAACCATTACCTGCCCCCCTCCCGAAGTTTTTCTTTGACCCTGACAGTTTGTATACCTATCGGGCCTCTAGTCGCACTGAAAAGTATTCCGTTAAAAAAAAAGTAAAAAGATCGAATTATAAACACAACTGTCTACTCCAATAATTACCAACAATTACAATAATTACAAACATTGTGAATGTTTGTATGTTTGTTTCTCTTACTTTTACCAGTCTTACCCACTCGATTATCTAATTTGTATCCCTACTCTATTCCTTTGTTCCCCACTAATCGACGCGGGAAAAACGACGCGAAGTGTTTCTATAAATTTGTTTGATATTATCTACTATAATCTCTAATTTCCTCAAGCATTCGGTTGTAAGTGACTAGTGAGGTAGAATTTTTAGTAAAAATGGCAAAAACAGTGCCTTGTGGACCTTTAAATATTCCAACTGTAGGATTGGGTACTTGGGAAGTAAATATAGTTTTTATATTATTATTATTTAATTGATATTCCACAATTGTTCAGTTAAAATATTGTTTAAAGCAACATCTCGTTTGATTATTAAATATTATTTTTCCTTCAATAATAATTCTGGAAGTAGGGTACTCCTCAGTTGTTTTTGCACTGCTTTTTTGTACTTTGTACAAACTCTACACGAGATCGTCTGATTTGACGTTCTTCAATTCCCAGTCATCCAGCATCTTTATTGTTCTTCTTAAACATTTTCAACTCCTCACCAATTGTTAAAATTACCAGAGCTCTATGTGAATCTAAATTCTTTTAAAACAATCTCACTAATTTATCGGGATTTATCGGGATTTGTCGACTTTACGATTTTATGAAAACGTATTTATAGATTTGTCACCTCAAAAAACGCGTTATTACCAACGAGGTAAAAAAGATAGAGGAGAGAACATAACAGTATAAAGAATCATCTACCAAAGTGGCTTCTGAATATGACCGACTTCCGTAAGCAAACCAGAGGCGTACATTAAATTATTCAGTTAAGGGAAACAAAAAACTCTCATACGAATTTTTTTACGGTGGCAAAAATTACAGAATAAAAATATAAGATGTTTCACTATAGGGCGGTTTGATTCAAGCTGCTGTCCCAAACGGACGCCGCTCTCATAAATTATGTTTACGACTCGCTTTTGTTTTCAATAACGAGACCGGTAGATACCAGATAAGTTCGAAAAGCTTATTTTATTTTAAGCTATAGAGGGGTAATTAGAGAAATATATATTTAAATTAATAGGATTCTTTATCACAAAGGTTTATTTTTAAATGTTAATTATTTCGAAAAATGTTCGGGATATGAATTTGAAAAGGTAAGTTAAAAATAAACTTGAATTTTTAAAATTAATCAATTCACAGCATCTCAGTAATTTGGTGATAATCTAGCAGATATTTATCACAAATTGTTTTTCAAATCTTTCAATATACATTTGAGAGTAAAATATATACGGACTCTGGTATATAGAGACTGGCATAATATTTGAGAGGAAATTGATTACATGGGTGATGAAAAGAAAATTTAGTAAATTCGTTCAAAAGGAACTGACCAATTCCCTTTTGGTTAGCTATAGAATTGAATTTTTGTGTTTTCTTGTGTAATGTACTTGTTTATATAATATCCTTATTATAAAAATAAATCCGTAATTTTGTATTAGCAAATATTACAAAATATTTAGTGTTTAAGCTTTGCTATTAAAGAGACAAATATTAATATGACTTTTTGTTCATTTCAACAATTAATTAATAAATTTAAAAAATCTATACAACATAAATATAAAATACGAACAACCAATAAACACCATTCTAAAATAACAGCGCTCGACGGGCGACGTCCCGTATAATATGCCAAATTAAATGCAAGGACGTAGAGCCGTACTGTACCATCCAAGTCACCAGACAGTCACCAGCGGCATTGGTGCTTTACACGATAAATTGTAACGAGTGAAACATCTAATATTTTTATTCTGTAATCTTTGACGGTGGTACTTTTTGTTGTTAGAGAATTGATACCAGATTTTGGTACATTCAAAAATTCAATATGGCGATCTCCGTCGAAAGTTGGTTAAATCACTACCACGCTTAACTTCCCTTCTTTTTCTTTTACCTCGTTGGCTATTACCAAGCGTTTATTGGAGCTTACTGAAACGAGTTTCCGAAAAGGCACTCAAAGAGAATTATTTTATTACATAATCAAACTGTTAACAGGCAAAAGATGAAGCTGAAATTGAGACTGCTTTGAACACGGCGCTAGAAGTGGGCTACCGTCACATTGACACCGCTAACATTTATGAAAACGAGCACATCATCGGAAAAGTCTTACAACAATGGTTTTCTTCCGGAAAAATAAGGAGAGAAGACTTGTTTATTGTCACTAAATTACCTATGCAGGGTATTCATCCTGATAGAGTTGAAAAATATTTAAAAATTTCTTTGGAAAAGCTCAAACTAGATTACATCGATTTGTACCTGATCCATTTTCCAGTTGGTAAAACTGAAAATGCCGCAACTATGGAATTTGAAAAAGAAGACCACAAAGGAGTTTGGGAGGTGAGTATTTAGTGCGCCACTGGAATGAAAAATATTCAATAGCTTTCGTACGAGTGTAAGCAAAAACTTGGCAACAAAGTATTACCAGAATCGAATTAGTGATAAGGCAGCAACAAATGAGAATAAATTTTTTATGTGGTTTTTATCTTTAGAAAATGGAAAAACAAGTAGATGAAGGTCGCGCAAAAGCTATTGGACTATCAAATTTTAACGTCAAACAAATAAGCAGAATTTTAAAATTTGCCCGAATTAAGCCGGCCTGCAATCAAGTTGAATTGCATGTATTTCTACAACAACCTGAACTGGTGAATTTCTGTCACGAAAACGGAATCGCGGTCACGGCATATTCTCCACTTGGAAACCCTGGCTATAACAAATTCCTAAAAAGAGTTGGAGCAGAGTAAGTAAATAATATTTATAGTATATTTTTATCCTTGAATCGACTATAAATACGCCATTTTTAATGCACTACACCACATCGTAAAACAACGAAAGGTGCGTTCTTTTTGACTGAGATTTCTGTTCACTTAATGATTTGAGTTATAATAAATGTGAGAACGACACTCTCAATTGAAACGCCCAATTTTCGAAGCATCTTCAAAGGAAATATTTAAAATATAGGGCAGCTTCGTATCAGCATCATATATAAATGAATTATCTATGATCAGCATCTATATTGAAGTTATGATTTCCATAATTCCATAGATAACGTTCACTCCAGTCAATTTATATACGATTCCATTGAATTTTCCTTTATTCATCCCAATATTTTCTTAATTTTAGGGAAAGAAAAGATTTGATTAACGTTCTAACAAATTCCGTAATCTCAGAGATCGCTCAGAAGCACAACAAAAGCAATGCTCAAGTAGCTTTGAGATTCTTATTGCAAAAAAATATTGTTGTCATTCCAAAGAGCGTCACACCTGCTAGACTGAAGAGCAATTTCGATTTATACGATTTCAGTTTGGACGACGAGGATATGAAGAAAATCGAAACGCTTGATGAAGGTGAATCAGTTAGAGTGTGCGACTGGAGAGTGTTTCCAAAGTAAGTTTACCAAGTCATGAAATAGTTTCGAGAGCTTTGAGGTCGTTCAAGTATTACGTAAGCACTATAGGAGACGGGGGGCCTTTGCTTTGTTTATTTTTGATGACATGGGGGTGGAGGGTTAGGCTAAGCTACGTCAGCAGTAGCTAGGTACTCGCCTAGAACCGAGGGGAATTACCGCGCCTATTCATGAGCTGTTTCATGTACGTTAAAGTCCTCTATCCTGAAAAGTGAAAAGGGGGGGACAAAAAATTGCAATATTTCTGCTTACGGAATACTTAAACGGCCCTTTTAAAGGCGACTATTGCATAAATATTCCCGATTATGGGAGTAGAAGTATTGAACAATAATGTTTATTAATAATTAATTTTTCACAGCGTGGATCAACAGCCTGAGTATCCTTTCGCAAGAAAATGAAATTAAATAGGTGTAGAACTTTCACTGACACTCTGTTTTAACTGTAGGTAGTACTATACTCACGAAAAGCATTACTGTGAACAAATTGTGTTATGTTTTACAAAAGTATTATTAAAAGTTTTTTATGTCTACGAGTTTTATTTATAATTTTGTTAATTTTGTTGGTGGTGTAGCTCAATATACAGGCTGCTTGACATACCTGTCACTTCGGCTTATTCCAAAAGTGAACGAAAACTTTGTTATTTAAATGTAACACCCAGTATATTATCAACTTTTCGGATTCTATGTTAAATTTTAATGTCACTTTGTGAATAATCTCATTTATAATTATCGAGATATCAATTTTTTTATTGAAAATTTGACAGGTGCAGACGCACATAATTGTAAATTCTATGAGAACATCCTTAATTCCAAATAATAGTTATTTTTGTACAACTGTCATTAAAAGTGACACTTTTAATGATAGCA
>CAJUYH010010865.1:0-11715 GCA_910591685.1 Galerucella tenella
AAATAACAAGTCATTTTTGAATAATTTATTTATGAAACTAACAAACAAAATTTTTCAAAGAACTAAAACTAAGAAGTAGGTATAGTATGACTTATTTGAATACCACTAGATGTGAGAGCTGGAGCCAGCATAACCGACACATAATACATATACTTTGGCAAGTTTATCTGAAACCGTGAAAGGAATGCAGTCGAAAACATTCGACATTGCCACATTTAACTATGAAAAAACTGAAGTGCTTACTATGTAGTGATAATAATTAGAAAAGTGTCTTTTTATTATTAACAATATTAAAAATATGATTAAACGTTAATTTTATAATGTACTTGTTTCCTTGGATTTATTCTATTAAAATTATTTTCCAATTCATGAATATTAAAAGAGAACACTTTTCCAAATTTGTTATGGGCTTCTCAAAGCTCTGGCAACGTTGTACGAAAACCATAACGACCACACCCTCCGATTACATAATTGGTGATTTTTATGGACCAGCTGACTTCTTATTGGCAAGCGCGTGCGTATGTTCTTCCCTCTCACTTCGTCAATTGACTGATATTGATTTATCCAGTGGTGTTCGTATTGTCAGTTACCTTTGTAATTTCAGTTTTACTTGGTAAAATAGGTACCGTACGCCATTTGTACGTTTGACAGATATACGCCATGTTTTTCCTCGCCTCTCACCGACGCCCCGTAGCTTCAGATAAACTTGCCAAACTATACAGAGCGTGAGATATAGGGTTAAATAATTGACAGGGAAAAAAAATTGTTTTTTATGAAAAAGAAACAAGTTTATAAATATTTCTCACAACAACATTTTAAAGTATCTAAGCTAAATTAATATTGTAAACAAAATTTCAAAACTACCTTTGAATACACTGTCTCTCGCTAATGACCTCTTGGGTTGATGCTAAAAAAAAAAGAAAAAATATTATTAATCAAATATTGTAGATATCAGTTGGTATCTCTTAGAATGCTTATTTATTGATTCTAATTTGCATAATTTACTAATAAATCTTTAATTATTTTGTAAGCAAAATTATAGATAAGTTTTGCATATAATTATTTCCAAGCATTTTTACTATCTCTACTGACAACGTATAAACGATAAATGGAAATTTTGTAGGTCGAATTTAAAGACTCATCAAAATTATTAAAAAACATTTGTTTTGTAATTTTAATGATGAACAAAATTTTGCCTACCTATTAAAATTTGATTTTAAGGACATTTAACCGATTGTAGTCTTATCAGGAATTCCTAAAAACATTTTCTATAAATTGGGGACCTGATTTTTCTATAATATGAACAAATTCCATTCCATTCTAATTTTGAAAATGCTTCTGAATATAATAGGCTGTAGAAGTGAGATTAACATTTTCATAAAGGCATACCTATTCAATATACAGGGTGCTGGAGAAAAATATTCACATTTTTTATGATTATGTCAAAGCTTTTTATAATCAAATTTTATATCAATAGTCGCTAGTCACTCTGTTTGTACCGGGTAGTTTTAAATATAACTTTTTTTGAGGTTCAATTTTTTCTTGTCATGGTCCCAAATATCGAAATTAATAAATATCATCACCAATTTTTGGAAATCTTTGATACATTCGTCGTTAGGGGTTGGTTTTTTGAAAGTCTGGTTGACTGACGTTGTTGGTTGGATTATCGCTAAGATTAATCCGACCACTCGATTTTTTTCAATTAAACCCGGTCCAATTTTTAGTAATTTTATTCAGGATTTAACCTGAATCTGTTAAAGGCAAATCTATGAATTTTATACTATTCAATTCAATGCTTTTTCAAATATTTTGTCATGTCATTCTGGAAAAAATAAATATGTTTTTAATATTAAACCGCTTATAAAGACATCAATTATTGGTCTTTATCATCGCCCATTTCCATTGTCATCAAAATGTACTAATTACTATTATAAAACAACATCATTATTGATAACATTGCTAACGAGAAAGTTGTAATGATCATAATGATTCGAAATACATATATATATGTATATAATTGCTTCTTGTGGAATTTTTGTTTTTCTCCTTTCTCTCATTTCCTGAATGCATCTCACCCTAATAGACGACTAATTACTTTGATCTAATTGCTCGATATTTTGGGTTGTTTCTTGCAACTAATTGGTCATAAAGATGGCTGCCCCATGGTGTGACGTCATTTGTTTACGTTCTTATTCGTGTATCACGCTCTGAGTTCTTGTGACCTAATTTGTTTCTGAAAGCTTTAAAAATGGAAAAAACTAAAAAAAACTTTGTATTCCAAGTATTGCATTGTTCCAGTATGTAAATCAACGTCTATTTAAACTCCAGACAAAATATTTGTTACTTTACCTGGTGGCGCAAGCAAAAATACACTTAAGAGAAGGGCATAACTTTTGTTTGTGGAGACCATTTTAATGTAAGTACCTACTTCTATGCTGGTAATTTTTATTCTTAAATAGTTTGAGGTTATGTACCTATATGTCTAGGAATCAAACATAAAAACATTATTTTCTTACGACCACACATCGAAATATGGTTGGTATATATTATATAAATAAAACATAGTTTAAGTCGTACTTACGATAATGCTTCAACTTCTTATTTCCTCTGCATTAAAGCAGCTGTTTGACTTCATAAATTCAAGCAGCATAAATGATTCTACTTTGGGCAAGTTATCAGTTTGTGCTTTTACAAAACCTTCGCAAAATATGAAAGAATCGTCACTGAACACTGAACTAGTAAATAAAATATATTCTTCCAAAAGTTTTGAAATATCCTCGGAAATATCGAATATTTATGTCCACTTTCCACTTTACGTTGACTTTTATAAATAAAAAAAGCACACACAAACACGTAATGGTCTCAAACAAACATATAAATGATATTTTTACGTCGATGAAGCAATTGATAGTTGATTAAAATACAATATAAACACACAACTACACATAACCTAATGCAATACCGGCCATATTGACATAAGTAAACACAAGAGATATGACATCACACGTATCATCGGTAGCGTTCGGAAATCCTCGGGTTGTGGTCGGAAAGTGCATTGAAATTTGAATTTTATTTTAAAATTTGGGAGTAATTTCCAATGGAAACTGGAAACTTTGCCTCGGCGGACAGAGATCAGTATAGATCTCATATTATACATATACAGTGTGTATAATCCAAATGGAATAAATTCGATAACGAATAAATGAGGGCGTCTGGAAAGAATGCTTGAACACGTTGATTTGTATTTTTAAATGCAAAAAAATTATAGAGGTTGTGTCATGTAACAGTGGCCAATACCAACTTTCTCATTTTAAATTCTAGACATAATTCATCTACAATGTCCTATACCCATCTTCAACTTTTTTGGAAGTAGTTTTAGATTTATTACAAAAATTAAAATACACTAAAAACCTAATAAATAATATATACTGATTAATTATTGATAATGTAAATAAAATAGGTCAAGGGCTTTATTTATTTGTGTCTTTACTTTTTTCCATTATTCAAATTGTTACGCAGCAGGATGATTTATGTATTTTTTTTTGTTTCTATTTTTCATTTTATTTTTCACACGCAGCCGCCGGTTCCCATTTCAATCCAAACAAACAAACTCACGGAGCTCCCGAAGACAACATCCGTCACGTAGGAGATTTGGGAAATATCGAAGCTGGTAGTGATGGTCTCGCTCCTCTTAACTTCTATGATAAACAAATAGTACTGAGCGGAGAATGCAGCATAGTTGGTAGAGCAATAGTAGTTCACGAGAAGATCGACGATCTTGGTAAAGGTGGAAATGACGAATCTCTTAAAACGGGAAATGCCGGTGGAAGATTAGCTTGTGGGGTTGTTGGAATTCTGTCAAAATGACATGTGTATTATTTTTACGTCTTAATAAAAATTTAATTGTTTTATATTTTGGATCCTTCCTTTTGATTACTTTAAACCATTAAAATCCGTTGAATGTCAAATTATCGATAAGATAATTCAAAATAAATCTATTAACCATAAGGACATTGCGTATTGAGTTATGAATTGCGGTTTTTTGATAAGATTAGAATAAGCTCAATCGGAAATGTGATTTTTTTTATTTCTTAGAGTTCCTGTGGAATATGGTCACTTTCTTGAAATATTTTTTTATCGGGTTCTAAGCCTTTTCCTGTAAACCGCAGGGTCGGATTCTTTATTGCTGTTTTTGCATTTTTTTTCTCAAATAATTTTTTAGTGCCTCGACAACTATGGCCATTGGCACTGTACAAAAGACAAAAAGACATATTATAAACACATACACTATCATAAAACATAAAACATGTAAAATACTCGGTAAAATATCAATCTAGTTTATATTTTGTGGCAGAGGTTAGTTGATTTGAGGAATTTTAATGTCTTTGGGATTTCAGCAGTGCAGTATAAAAGCTCTCTCAGGTTTGGTGTATTCCTGGCAGTCTGTGAGAATATGTTTGACGGTTAAAGCACTATTGCAGTGACGGCAGACGGGAAGGTTTTCAGAAGTCATCAGGTAACCATGTGTGTATCTGGTATGGTTGATCCGCAATCGTCTAATGACAGCAGCTTCTCTCCTGGTTAGGAAATCGAGGGAGAGACAGCCGATTAATGGTTGTATGTCGTAAAGGGCTGTTTTGCTGCTGTGCCAAAAATTTTGCCAGGACTCCTTGGCGGACTTTTTGAATAATAGTTTTATGTCATCTGGGAGCTGGAACGTTGTTGTGGTGATGGAAGAAGAGGCTTCTTTAGCATGGTGGTCAGCGTTTCCATTGCCAGTAATTCCAATGTGAGATGGGAGCCAGATAAGACAGACTGTTACATCACGAGCTGAGAGAGTTTGATAGATGTCATGGATGTGTTGAATTATTGGATGGTCAGTAAAGATGGTATTGAGTGAATTAATTGAGGAAAGTGAATCGGTACAAATGGCGACGCGCTTGACAGGAGAAGAGATTTGCTTGAATGCTTGGAAGATGCTATACAACTCACCAGTGTGAACGCTACATGTTGAGGGCAACCGATAGGAACCTATTTTTGAGGCGTCTGTGTAGAGAACTACATCATATGGTGTTTTTTCTAATATTTCCAAAAATGCTTTCTTTATAAGTATGTTGGGCGATTCATGTTTATTGAACTTGGTAAGGGAGGTATTGAATAGAGGAAGTTGTTTAGTCCAAGGAGGGATATGAGGTTGGGGGAGCGGAGTGGTCATTGAAAGGTCGGTATTCTCAAGTAATGGGAGAAGAAGATGGGCCATAGGTTTTACGCTAAGTTTGGAAGTAGTGTTGGAAGGATAATGTTGAGACATTGATGTAAACAAAGGGTAAACAGGGTTAGAAGGGTTAGAAGATGTTGATGCAGCGTATGAAAGGAGGAGGGATTGACGTCTTAGGAACAGGGGTGGCTCATTTGCTTCACAGTATAGACTAGCAGCTGAACTAGAACGGAAAGCACCGAGAGAGAGTCGAAGGGCTGTATTGTGAATAAAGTTCAGTGAGTCGATGGTGGATTTGGAGGCTGACATGTAAATAAAGCTGCCGTAGTCTAGTTTAGAACGGATGAGGGATCTGTAAACTCTTAATAAGGTATTTTCGTCGGATCCCCAGTGATAGTGGCAGAGAGCTTTGATGATATTAAGTCCTTTAAGACAAATGACTTTGAGTGTGTTGATATGAACTTTCCAATTAAGCCGAGAGTCGAAAGTTAATCCAAGAATTTTGCAATAATTAACAGCAGGTAACAGGGAGTTATTAAAGAAGATTAGCGGTGTACCGGATGGGGATCTTCTGCTAAACTTTATGACCTTCGATTTACTTGGAGATAAGGAGAGATGTAGGTTGTTGGCTCTATCTTGCAGCAAATTTACTGCGTTTTGTAGAAGCTTGCAGACGGTGGAAACAGATTTTCTGGCAGTAGACAATTAAATCATCAGCATATTGAACATATTTGATGGGAGTAGGAAAGTTGGCGCATAAGTCGTTTATTGAAAGGATGAATAGGGTGGGACTTAATACAGATCCTTGAGGGACACCATCATTTTGGGTGTGAGGCTGGGAAAGTTTACCATTTGCAGAGTCTCTAAATGACCTTGCAGTTAAAAAGTTTTGTATGAAAAAGAGATAGTTTTATGTAATCTGGGAGCTGGAACGTTGTTGTGGTGATGGAAGAAGAGGCTTCTTTAGCATGGTGGTCAGCGTTTTCATTGCCAGTAATTCCAATGTGAGATGGGAGCCAGATAAGACAGACTGTTACATCACGAGCTGAGAGAGTATGATAGATGTCATGGATGTTTTGAACTATTGGATGGTCAGTAAAGATGGTATTGAGTGAATTAATTGAGGAAAGTGAATCGGTACAAATGGCGACGCGCTTGACAGGAGAAGAGATTTGCTTGAATGCTTGGAAGATGCTATCTGCATAATGCTACGGTTTCCCTTTTTAAAAATACGATGCTGTTATAAGTAGATGTTGCCAGTCGGACTTCCTCCCTTCAGGGAGAATCGAACCCGGGTCTACCGCGTGAGAGTCAGGTTTGCTTACTCCTCGACCACCGAGGAATACGCAAATTGTTTATCTATAACGTCAGATATATTACATAATTTTATAAAATCTGAGGTCCCCTTAAATACCCATTTCATTCTGTTTTAAGTATTTGTTGTTAATTTGTACGGATTATTTCATTTAAGTTTATCTATGTAAATGAATATTCTTGATCCAGTGCTACTATGAGAGACTTTTTTTGACAAGTTATTTTGACTTTTCTTTTAAATTGAAAAAAGATGATTGACGGATACTAAACACGAATGCTGATTAGTGTATTTCATATACGTTCTAGGATGTATATGAAATCATATCCGTTCAGTTAACCGATATGGCCCACATTTCCATTTTGTAAACTATGCAGAAAATGGATAATATACATGTGGGTGTAAAAAAACACTATTATGTAATTCCCCGCTTCTCTTTTGCTTTACAATAACTAAGGAAGGTTCCTATACAGTTATTGGTATTTATGTGAATGGGAATGAGTGTGAGCAACATTATACTCTAGTGAGTCGCTGTTTAAAGACAAACACCTTAAACCTAACCTACACTTCTTTTTCTTAGAGCCTTCTTATCCAATTGGTCTTAATATTTATTCCCATCGTGACACTTGATAAATCTTATAAAATTGTCTGGCTAACAGGGTCTATTTCAAAGTCCCAATCAAAGTCATGTTTGGGTAGTAGCAAAGCTTCTAAGTACTTTGTTATAAAAGTATTGTTACTTTCTCTGTTTATTGAATACTTTGCAGTAAAAGCAGCAGATCAAGTAAATTTTTCTAGTACTAGTTCAAACTGTACAACAATTACATGCTCCACAATCACATCATACCAATAAAAATAATGTACAAACGTTTAATTATAACTCTTTTATATTATTTTTCTGTTTATGCTCCATTGTTAAATAAAAATTCTCTAATTTTATTGTTTTTGTCTCGTAAAATAGTCGAATCAAGGTTTTATACAAGTTTATTGCTTTTCGATGATGAACATATGAAAAAACTGTTCCAAAATCCATAAAAAAATAAAACTTGTTACAAAATTAGAAAAATAATATTTATATGGAATATTTTACTATTTCTAGTCCGTCGCTGTTCCTAAGCAATTTCTTTATCACCTTATCCTTAGCCTTGTTTCAAAAAAATAATTATATATAGCGCGACTAGAATATTCGAAATTCAGTTGGTGAAGAATCTACAATAAGCAAATCAATAGCACTTCAACAGCCATACAAAAATGTTCAAATTGATATTATTATTTGCTGCCTTAGTAGCACTAGTCAACAGCCAAAGATCTGCGGTTGCTTATTTAGCTGATCCAGAAGGTAAAACTGGAGTTATTGGTAATGTTACTTTTTACGAAACTGTTTTTGGCGTTTTTGTAACTGGAGAAGTAAATGGATTGACTCCTGGAAAGCACGGTTTTCATATACATCAATATGGAAACATCAGCCCCGGTTGTAAAGGTATAAAAATGTTTACTATATAATATATTTATTGCCTGGTTTTAATTTTTAGTCGGTAATAATTTTTTACAACTGAAATATTTTATATAGATTGTTATTTTTCTCAATTTTAGAAGCTATACTTATTTTCCAATTAAAATAATTTTTCAGTGTGTAGAAACATATATTTTCAATATTATATTTATAAAGAACTGCCTAAAAATTTTTATTTAATTTTTTTAAATAGAAAAATTATTGAAAATTATTTTATATATTTTAGAAAATGCTTAAGCTAATGTGTTTATCACCTCAACCAGATTATGTTCGAGAAAAACTAAAATTATTTTACAAAAATTTGAGGAAATCTCCTCTTCCCCACTTAATACAACGTTATATAAAAAACCAGCAAATTATTTCATCTTCTATTTACATTGGATGAAAAATTATATGTAAATAATTTATTATGAAAATATTAGTATTTGATTTTTATTACTTTTAATTTTTCAAATTATTTTAATTTGTTTTTGCAAATAAAATAACAAAAATTATACAATACTATTAGAGAAAAAATATTTAAAAAATATAATAAATTAGGTATGTGTAAAGAAAACTAATATTGATATTTTAATAAAATTTTTTCATACAAATTTACATCAACAAAGTCCCGAAAAACTTTTTTTTATTAATTTTCATTATTTTATTTAAATTAAAAGAGAAACATTCTATTGAATCAATCTATTTTCCGAATTTTAGTGACAATTTCAAAAATCGATAATTTTGTGTAAATTATTTGTAATTTTTGTGCATTTATTTATATTTTATTAAAAAGCGTAAATTCAAGCAATATTTAAATGAAACCTTTGGTATTATTTTGTAAAAATCATATTATTTAATTCTCTCCCATTTCTAATAATTTTTATCTTAGAAAACGAACTAAATTTTATAGCAATAAAAAAAATTGATTTCAGTATCCACATTTATTGCTAGTCAATAATTACTTTATATATTTTTGTATTTAGCAATGGGAAGTCATTTCAACCCCTTCAATTTAACTCACGCTGGTCCACAAGACAAAGTTCGCCATGTCGGTGATCTTGGTAACATCGAAGCCGATTTCAACGGAACCGCTTATGTCAATATTTTCGATCGAGTTATTGCTCTACGTGGTTTCGATGATATTATCGGTAGAGGAGTTGTGGTCCATAATACGACCGACGATCTTGGACATGGTGGTGATGCTGAATCACTCAAAACAGGAAATGCCGGGTCAAGACTGGCGTGTGGTGTGGTTGGAAAAAATTTCTAATTTTTTAGTTTTTCTGTATTTAATATGCTTATTATATACATTTTATTTAAATAAAATTGGACTGAAATGATGAATAAAACTTTTATAGTGAAGTCTGTGTTTCTTTTGCAAATAAACATAACTATTATACACATAGATTCAAAAGTTTTGCATCACCCTAAATCTCCGAAAAAAAAATGTGTTCATTATAAATGGATCAGAGATTAATCAAATAATTAGTTTCAATAAAAAAATCGTGTATATTTGTCAAAAATTTTCATTATCCAATAATAAACTTGCTTTAAACATAGAAAGTATTCTTAGAAATTAAATAAATTAAATACAAATTGATTCTTTTTAAAGAAAAGGTTAAGTGAGAACCTGCATGAGAACTTTTAATAAAGAGTATTTCCACCTCTAGAATTTATGCAAGCCTGCCCATGCTGTTTACCAAATTATTGATATTCTGTTGAGGAATACTTCGCCATTCTTCTTGGGCCGCATGAACAAGCTCTTGTACACTCCTGGGTGGATCTCTGCGTGCTGCCACTGCCCTGGCAAGCATGTTCTATGGGATTCATGTCAGGAGATAGGGCAGGCCAGTTCAAACGATTGATCCCTTCAGTTTCAAGATACTCATTTACAGCTCTGGTCCGATGAGGTCCATAAAAACGAAGGAATTGCCAACAGCTGCGCGCTGTGAGGATGTAGAATCTCTCTGAGATACCTATCACCAGTCATCGTTCCCTCCACATGAATCAATTCTGTGCGATCATTTAACATGATACCAGCCCAAAACATAGCACTTCCTCCTCTGAAGGGTGGCACGGGGCGAGCATGGGCAAGCTGAGAAACTCTCGTTGGATCCCGCCACACACGTATTCGATGGCTATCTTGTACCAAACAAATCCTTGTTTCGTCGGAAAAAAACACCGAATTCCAAAATTCTTCAGGCAAGGCCGCGTGTTCTTGAGCCCACTGTAGTCGGCGAACTCTGTGCTCAGGTTGTAGTCTGGGCACTCTTATTGGTCGGCGACACCTCAAACCTGTCGCAAGTATTCGTCTTCGTAATGTCGAGATCGATACTTGAACTCCCAACGCATGTCTCATATCTCTTTGGAGTGCTGGTATTGCCATGGTCGGGTTTCTTCGGATAGTTAAGGGGATATAGCGGTTCTGCCGCTGATTAGTAACACGCCTTCTACCGCTTCTAGGTATATCACGAAGAGAATTGGTCTGGAGATACCGGTTCCATACACGAGACACATCACTTTGCCAAACGCCAATTCTGTTTGCCACGAACCTTTGAGAATGACCTTCCTCAACTAAAGCCACTATTCTTGTACGGTCAATCTCACTTATGACTTGACGATTCATGTTTGCACTTAAAATCGTAAAAATCAAATGCCTTGAATGTTAAAATGATCGCACTAAATATGTTATCTTACAAAAATAAACTGTAAACATCTGTATATTGCAAAAAATATGGAACATATTGAAATGGTAAACATTGATAAACAAGCCAACAAAAAATTGTTAGCGCAAAAAAATTCCTTCGCATCCGAAGAAGGTGATGCAAAACTTTTGAATCTATGTGTATATTGGACGTTATACAATTGTCGTGTCTTAATTTCCACAAAAACCCAACCAGGCGACTCGCGTTTAATTTCTATTTAGTTTGGAACTTGGGAATACTGGCCCGGGGTATCTTTGCCTCGCTTGCTTCCCCCTTACGCCGGCCTTGATATATTGTATATTTTAATATAGAACAGAATATGAACAAACTTCATTTTGAATTTCAATATTCACTCGATTGATTTCGCGGAGAATCTTCGCCCAAATAAAATTAAAATTCTTTATAGCAGTTAAGAGATGACCTCGTATTTTTGGAGCTTCTGGCAAATTATTAGCAGGGCATTCACAGCAACATGATGTCTGATTGTTTCCTTTTAATGTTTAACATATTTTTTCATAATTCCAATTTTTGTGAGCAATAACTAATATAATTTAAATAATTTATTTTGTGTTATCCTCAATTTCGTTCTTTGCATTTTAATCACTGATAAACTTATTTTCCACCATCATAATTATTCATTGTGATAATAAGTAGTGATATTTCTTATAAAAAACCTCTTGTCTCGAAATATTATTATTATATATAATTTGTCTTCTGAAAGTAAAAGTTTACAAGATTATGTTCAAGCTGCTATTATTTTTTGGTACCCTGGTATTGGCAAAAACCCAAAATAAAGCAGTAGTTTACCTTACTGAACCACATGGAACCAACCAGGTGAGCGGAAATGTCAGTTTTTTAGCTGCAGACGATGGGGTTTACATAACTGGAAGAATCGTAGGCCTAAGTCCTGGCTCACATGGATTCCATGTACATGAATTTGGAAATATAGCAGCAGGATGTGGAGGTATATAAAAATAATATAATT
>CAJUYH010010866.1:0-11715 GCA_910591685.1 Galerucella tenella
GCCAGTAGAGTCTTAAACAAAAGTGAGAAAAATTATAGTACAATTGAGAAGGAACTTTTAAGTATATTATGTTGGGCAGTAAATCACTTCAGACCGTACCTGTATTCTAGACGCTTCGTTATATATATAATGACCATCGTCCGCTTTTGTATCTTTTTGGAATGACAAACCCTTCGAGCAGACCTACTAAATTTAGGTTATTGCTTGAGGAATACGACTTTACTATAAAATACATTAAAGGTCAAAATAATGTAGTAGCAGACGCTTTGTCCCGTGTCAAATTATCGTCGGATGATTTGAAGGAGATGAAGCCAAATATGAAAGAAACTACTTATATGGTAACTAGAGCACAGCAAAGCTAGCAAATAAAAATATTGTTGGTAGTCTTGATTCTAATCTAGAGAAAAAGACTGATCACCCTGGACTCATAGAATTATTAAGGCGACCAAAGTATTCTTTTCAACTTTGTCCTATGTTTTGAGAAAATAGTAAAAAATAAAAAATATGATTATAAAATAGGGAAATTAATTCTAATTGAAAATTCGCGAATAATTTACATGAATCAGAATACTCTATCATCGTTAGACTTAGGTACTACGTTGAGAGATCTGAAAATAATGTGTAATAAATTTAATATTCCGGAATTAATTATTGTGAAAGATGAAAAGTGCATGTACTTATTGAATGAACTTACAAAATTCCCTGAAAAAATAATGAAGTTTGATTTGAAGATATCAATTGTAAAATCTAATGAAGAAGTTTTAGAATTAGAAAAAAGACAAATAATATTAAATGACTATCATTTGTTACCTACCGGAGGTCACGCTGGAATAAATCGTATGTTTAATAATATAAAGAAAACATATTTCTTGCCAGGTCTGCGGAATGATGTGGAAAGTTTCGTGAAAAATTGTGATGATTGTCAACTACACAAGTATTCACAGCGAAACATTGGGCCACGGAAAATCACTACCACTGCTAAATCAGCTCTACAAAAAATATATCTCGATTTGGTGGGTCCTTCAGAGCAGGATATCGATAATAACAAATACATTTTATGGGATTCCTAATGAAATTGTAACAGACAAGGGCACAGAATTTTTGTCGTCTATTTTAGGAGAAACGTGTAAACTTTTAAATATCAAACATTCAAACTCAACCGCTTATCATCACGAAACTTTAGGGTCTTTAGAAAACTCACATAAAAATTTGGGAGCTTCTTTACGTATGCAGGTAGCTAAACAACCAAATTCATGGAGTTCATGGGTGCCTTATTGGAGTTTCTCTCACAATAATACTGTTCATACTGAAACCAAATATACACCACACGAACTTGTATTTGGAAAAACAGCTACTTTGCCATCTAACTTAACTGATCAAATTGATACTATTTATAATTTTGATGATTACCCTATTGAACTTGAATATAGAATTCAAACAGCTTGTGATGATGCGAGAAATAATTTAATGATATCAAAAGACAAAAGGAAAGAAAGGTATGATAAGAAAACGAAAAGTGTAAATTATAAATTAGGTGAAATTTTTTTTTTGAAAAAACGATGCTGGGACTAAATTGGAACCATTATTTAAGGGTCCATATATAATTATTGAGGCGGCAGTACCGGCGAGCTTGAGGTGGATTTGGTTGGTAGGCATTCCCTTGGGGATGAGTCCAACACTGTCTGGGTACTGGTTAAGACCCATTCGAACATGAGTTTCCCAAATCAGCCCGAAAAAAAAAATATATATATATATAATTATTGGAGAAAAATCCCCTAATGTAGTTATTATTGTTAATGATAAGCTTATAGGAGTACATAAAAATAGGATTAAGTTATATCATGAATAATAAATAATAAAAAAAAATAAAAAGATGTTTATAGACGTCTAAACATTTTTTTCTCGCCCTTTAAATGATTTCATTCATATAATAATAATCTTTTATTTATTGGTTTATTAATCACAACTTTAATTATATACCAATGATGACGAGATATTGTTCGTGAAGGAACTTATCAAGGACTTCATACTCTTTTAGTTACTAAAGGATCACCCTTTGGTGTAATGATATTTATTATTTTAGATATTCAGTAATACTATATTTCACAATTTCCTCTATCAAGTGCATCGACTTCAGGTGTAGTATTATTGACCTGTGTATACTAGCCTAGTTTACACCCATAAACGTTTAGTACGGTCCGATAGGACTAAGTGGGTGGGGATAGTACGGTAGCACCAATGCTTGGTTCTAGTTCGTTTACACCGTTTTGCAACGCGCGAACTAAATGTGTGCGCCTGCAGTTCGTCAAATGTCAAAGCTGTCAAATTAAATTTCATAACATAACCAAAAAATCAAATCCTCATAACATAACAAACAAAAATTGAAAATTAAAAAACAACAACAAAATTGAAAATTCAGGAAAGGCTTTACTCTTGTACTCTTTTTTGTCAAATAAATATAATTTAATACTGGTAAGTCTTGAGTCTTGTTCCGGTTGAGTTTACACCAATTGACCTCGAACCAAATCCGGATCAAATTTAGTTCGGTACCTCTGCTGGCGCGTACCGAACCAAGAGCGGACCAGCTTAGTCCGCAAGCGTTTACACCGTTCGAACTAAATATTTGGTTCTGATATAGTACGAATTTGGTGCTTGGTCCGCGTACCAAGTTGTCGGTGTAAACTAGGCTACTGTTTAATCAGTGATAACACTGCTGCTACCTGAAGTACTTTGCGCTGATAGATCGAATCTGATATAATGCTTTAGGTTAAATGGATTATTGTAGATCATTATATTGTGTGCATTCAACTATTATAGATGTGAATAAATGGGGTTTCGTAAAAATTGAGAGTAAATTATTTTAGTCCAAATAAAGAGAAGTTAGTTTATCACAGTTGTTTATTGAAGGTTGATGGTGTGATCAAAAACTATAAACAAATGAATTTTACTGGTAAATCCTCAGCTTGAATACAAAATGAATCTAATTTTCAAAAATTTCAAGATGTTTCACCTTCAAGAGAAACTATCTAATGACCTTAATAATAATTGCATATTTACTTTGCATTATTGCGTAAGACTCTCGGCTGCATTGATTGCCTCTGGCGGATTTTCAATAACAGGATGGTCATAGCAAAGTATTATAGACTATCCCATTGAAAATATATTCATTTCGTATATAATTAATGCACTATAGCCTTGGGCGGGCTTGTTCCCTATACTTTACACAACGCATTCCATTGCATTCCTACAGGTTTATCATACTAAAATATGGGGATTTAACAAACTGAGTGTCTAATAACTTAGAAGGAAATTATCAACCATTATTAATAGTTTTTTTTTATTTAACATATTAATACTGTATTACCTATAGGTAGATTTATTAAAAATATTATTTGGAGTAATTGGTTTTTATTGAAACACCTTGTATATACCCTAACGATTATAAGAATAGTGGAATTTTATATTTTATCACGTAACGTTTGACGTATCACGTTTTTTGCGCTCTGATAAAAGAATGTTTCGTATACTGAACGTTAAGGCTTTTCAAACGATACGTCGTTTTGAAAATTCTGTATATTGATCATATATCAGATGAAGATTCAAATTTTGAAATTAAAACATAGACAGATACTAGTATTACACATGTCATGACAAAACTAGATAGAGAATGTCCTGTATATGTGAGACGTATTTAGATACCCTTTTCAACGATATATGTCACTTGTCTTTGTACTCTAATGATACACCCTGTTGAAAAAATGTTTGATGAGGTGTTTTTTAACGATATGTCACTTGTCCTGGACGTTAATGTCTTTTCAGCAATACATCAGTTGATTTTGCTAACTATAATTTTTCAACACTCTTTATATGTTAAAAGAATCATATAGAGTAAGGTTAACGATATTCCACTTGTCATGATGTGTTTACGCTTTGTTTTAATAATGTAATTTAAGATGAACATATGAATGGACTCTTTTCCTATACCTCTTTTTGCATCTAACACTTATGAGTGCGAATAGCCATGTTCGTTAGACGCATTGTTTCAGACGCGAAGGTTGATGGTTTTTCAATTTGAAATCTACGATGATTTTTCAAAAGTAGCTGAGTGTAAATTTGGACATTTGGGTATTGTGATTTGGGGGTCCTAAACATTTTGGGGGTGGGCCAATATTTGGTGGTTGAATTTGGGGGACCTAAACATTTGGGGTTGGGCCAATATTTGGGTGGTCTTTTGGGGTCCTAGACAGGAGGGTGTTGGGAGTGGTGCTTAAATTTAAAGTATTAGACGTCGTTTGATAGGTCAACTTCAGGGTTGCTGCGTGGAGGATGGAAGGGGGTAGAATTTTTTAATTATTCCAAGTATTAGGCCTTTTAAACGAGATGTCGTTTGCTATGATTGGTTAATTTCTAGTATGAGGGGTGCTGCGTGGGGATGAAAGAGGATAGTTGGAATTTTTTCATTATTTCATGTATAATAATAAACTAGACGTTATGGCCTTTTGAACGAGACGTCGTTAGCTATGATTGGTTAACTTTCAGTATGAGGGGTGCTGCGTGGGGTTTGAGAGAAAGTAGCTAGAATTTTTTTATTATTTTTTTCGTTGATCTTATGACATAACCTGTTCAATGACGCATGCGCAATAGTACTATCTAGCCACGCCCCCAGTCCGATTGCCGGTGTGAACCCACCTTAGAATCCAATTTCGGTGTTTTTGAACCTTAGCTTTTCAGACGATTTTCTTATGGAAATTACCATGTTAGTGCCTCCGCATTCCGGAATCGGTGCTACATAATCACTTCTTTTTTTGTGTATTTACATTTCCATCGAGGCAAAAAGTACTTTCGTCACTAAAACAAATTGTTTTTGTGTTATGCGGGTTTTGACCAATTTTATTTGTCATACATTCACAGAATTCGAGTCTTCTGTCGGGGTCGTCATCCGAAAGGTGGTGCACCATTTTTAACTTGTATGGATGGAATTTATTTCCAGCCAACACTCTTTGTACTGTACTTTTACTTAATTCACAGATAGACGCAACTTCAGTTGAAGAGGAAGTGGGGTTTACTACCATTTCAGCAACTATATCAATTTTTTTATCATCACTAAATGTTGGTCGACCAGATCTTTTGGCATCTTTAACACTACCTGTTGCTTCAAATTTGTGAAAAAGCTCCTTCAAATTAGTTCTCGAGATAGTGGGATCTGGGTATCTCTCATTAAATAAACTTTCCGCTTCATGGAGATTCTTTCTAGATTCACCAATTATTAAGATAGCTGCTACTTTGTCGACTTGAGTACGTACCATTTTGCCTATGTTAACTCTTAAACGTCTCGTTAAACAGTATAAAATTAAATATTTAAGCTATTTAGAAAAACTTTGCAAAGCAACAAACACTATTAAATCAAAAACGTCAATTTTATATAGGAATTATTCAAAAATGAGTAAGTGAGTGATGCCGAGCATAGAGCAGCGCCTTCATCTTTCCCTTTATCATATAAACATCTGTTTTTCTCTGAAACCAGAACTTACTTGCATAGATTATGTCCAATATATATCTGGAATAATATTTTAAATCGGACTATGTAGTTTAAATCATTTAAAAATTTATTACAGAGTCATAAAATACCTCGTAGATATGACTGCGACGTGTAGTCTCTATAATACGGGTGGAAAGGAAACTTTGATGCATTTAATAGTAGAATGTCCTCTACAGGGTGTCCCACGACGATTAAGACAATTAGTAGTAAGTAGTAGACAATTATAATTTTGGGGGTGTAAATTAGAGCAAATGTTGCATCTTTTTTTGGTATTGTGTTACCCAATGAGGTATTTGTTTTCGGTCACGTGACGTCGCATTTAAAATTATTAATGGAACAACCTGTATATTTGTGCCTTTCTGTGCTCCTTCCGATAACACAATTCCAACTAACTAGCACACTTGGGGACTGAAGTGATTAATTCAAGAGCTACAGGTACTTAAAGGATTGTAAGTTAAAAAGTTCATCATTGGATCCCCTGTAATTTCCGGCAATCTTACATTCGTACGTAATAATTAAGACATATCAATATTGTCTTATTGGCACTTTTGTCATTATCATGGCAAACTTGACAATAGGCAGTCTTTTTTATAAGATTTGCTATGCTACTTTTTAATCGATATTCAATAGGTAAACTACACATTTGGAACAAACGTTTCCGAATAAGTGGATAGGTAGGTCAGGACCAATTGAATGGCCATCAAGTCACCCGGTATAACTACTATGGACTTCTTTTTTGGGGAATTATTAAATAGATAGTGTGGGGAACTGGTTGAAAAAAGAGATAACAAGAAAGAAGGGAAACGACAAGCACTCCAACTCATGACGCCTTAGATGCTGCAGAATGTTAGGAGATCGTTTTCGGAACGACTGGAGAAGTCGACATTCAAAACATTTCCTTTGATATGTTTTTATAATTCACACCACGTATTAGTGAGATTTAGATTTATTTGTAATCAAAATTACATAATTACTTTAGTTTTTTGTTTTAAGCGTACAGGTATTTTGAATTCCATGTTAGATTGAAAGGTGATAGTGTTGAGGATCTGAGTTGAACAGGTGTGATAAAAGTATCTGTTGTTTTTTGTGAATTTTAATATTTCTCCATGCTTTCTCCTCCTGTAGGTAATTGAGTTGATGTGAATTAGATCGGTTAACAGATTACGTCTTTTCTGAGAAATCTGCAAATGTCGGGTGTAATATATAAATGTTGGTGGAAAACGGATTGACTAGTTTTTCAAAATATAAAGTGCTAAATAGGGTGAAACATTTGAAATTCTCGAAAAATCTACTTTGAAAATTGGGAACTTTGGCATTATATTTTGGATACAATTGGAGTCAAACATGGTTCAATGGATGTTTTTCTGGTCCTTATGTGAGCTCATGCTCAAAATTGTATGTCGGTTTGAATAAGGTAATGTGAAGTGAAAAATTTTGACGAGCTCTGTAATAGCTTGTGAACAAGTAACGTTGTGTTGGATAGTCAAAAAAATTTACCAGTAATGTAGGCCTGAACAGTAAATCAAAAAGTACTAGAATATTTCCACCATCAAAAAAATTACTCCTTTTTTGTAAGACTCTGTGGAAGCTGGAATAATTTCAAGATATAGTATATAAATGCCGTTTATTTGCGATCACCAACAAAGTGAATTTCACATGGTGAGTGAACTTGGATAAAGTTAATTTTTCCCATCCTGCTGACTGTCGATGTCCGTACTGACCTCTCTCGTCATAGTGCTATCCCCCTCCTGAGAACAATTTACTATTCCCTTTTCTGACAGCGGCAACTCTCCTTCAAGGAACTTCGGATGTAGACTTCCTACACCTCCAAGTCTCTGCTGGAGTAGGTCTCAGGTCTCGCGGTACCTACTCGCTGATCTGATCCTATACACGGTATTGATTGGTGTTCCTGTTTTTCTTCATTTTTTGATAAAATATGTTGCCTATTATTGCCTTTTAAACTTGGTGTATGCTGTTTTCTTTGAGTTTGACTTTCTATTGGTTTGTTATGAAACGTTACTTCTTGGGAATACGCATTTTTGTTTTTCCTTGCAGTTCCGCAACCTTTGAGCTAAGGTAGTTCCACAGGATGTCATAGAGTCTGTGGAGATTCACAGTAGCTACTAATTTATGCTTTACACAGAGTTATTAGGTGAAATTATAGTAAACTGAAGTTGAGAATAAACGTATCTCGGCAAATGTCGTTTTAACTCTGTCAAATAGGTTTTTATCGAATGAATTTTTTTTAATGGACGGTGTTGTGTTCAACCCCCCATGCTACGCCCATGTCGGGACTACGTTTTGTTTTCACACTGGCAGCGGCGCAAATAGGCGCGAGCAACGGACAATGCCAAGAAGTGTCGAATAAGCGACACGTATTTTTTCTCATGTTATGTCTGTATGCATTTTTCAACTCAAGGCTGTATTGTGAGTTGTTATTCATGTATCAAACAAATATTTCTAATAAAAAAGGTTATGGTTTAGAACCAGTGCAGTTAACTTTCAACTAATTCTTCATTATTCAGTCGGATTGTATGCCTGAAACTTGCGTTCACACAATTCAGTTGGACCATTATTGGATCATCAGCGACCTCCCAGGTACTGTTAAATTCCTAATTATTTTAAACGTTTCCTTAAATAGATTGCTCTCATTTGCACATTTCTCAAAAGTTTATCGGTTTAGTAATTTGAGTGCTAGAAAATTACAGCTTATAAATAATCAAAGTAATATGGTTACTACGTAGGAACTACTTACTAGTATTTTCCGTTGTTTCGTTTCTTAGGTATTTCACTTGAAACAAACAATCTTCGAAAACTTTGTAAACACCATTGAAATTAACTCCGGTAGCCCAGAATTCGTTTTTCCTTTGTCTGAATTTAAGTTGAGGTTATCCAAAGCAAAGCTCCTTTTAGACAATTTCGATGAAATTCAACTTGACATCGAGTGCCAGACAGGTGATATACAGTGGGAAATTATTCAGAGAGAACAATTTGAAAATGAATTCTACAGCGTAATTTCTAATGCAGAAAATATTATGCATTCATTTAATGTCGAAGAAAGGGAATCGTCCCGAGAAAATAGCGTACACGGTTCGCGACATCGTAGCAATTCGAATTCTAGCAGCGAAAGTCGAAATAAACAATTTTTATCAAATATAAAACTGCCAACCATTCAATTGCCCAAATTTACCGGCAATTACGAAGACTGGCTAGAGTTTCATGACTCTTTTCATTCCATGATTATTCAAAATACAAACATAAACATGATTCAAAAATTTTATTATTTGAAATCCTCCGTTAGCGGCATAGCAGAGATGGTAATTAATAGCATATCAGTGTCGTCCTATAATTTTTCAGTCGCGTGGAAAACGTTATGTGATGATGGTTAACAAAGTGATTTATTTCACGATCTCTGTCATCATTGAATAAGCCCGTTGATAAGTGGGACACATTACTGATATTTTTCCTGCTCGAAAGGCTTGATTCTGATATTGCAAGTGAGTGGGGATCTAAAAAACCTACAGAAGCGAGCCTAAATAATCTATTAGCTTTTTTGAAAAATAAAGCTGACATTTTGGAAAAAATTGAAGCTAATAAAAAGTGTTCTGTTCCGAATGAAGAGCGCGATCGGTATAAAAAAAATCCGTCAGTTAAATCTTTGGTAAGCACTCGGTTTCACTGTTTGTTGAGTGAATCTTTCGATCATAAAATCAACAGTTGTACTGAATTTTTAAATCTGAGCATTTCGGATAGAATTGAACAAACAAAGAAATTGCGGGTTTGTCATAATTGCTTACATCCAGGTCATCACAGTAACACTTGTAAATACGGTGAATGTACCAAGTGCAGCAAAAAACATCACATGCTCATCCACATTGACAATCCGAGATCTGAGGTGCCGGAAACACCAACTAATTCAAATCCTTTAAACTCGAACGCCTTTCCCACGCAGGCATTGTCTGGTAGTGTATTCAATAAAAATATTGTACTTTTGTCGACCGTGGTAGTTCAGGTGTTTGATAGCTACGGAATCGCGCATGAATGCAGGGCCCTCCCAGACAGCGGATCAGAATCTAATTCCATCTTCACCAATCTTGTTGATAAATTGCATCTTTCAAAAGAGCGGACCAATATTTCTGTGATCGGAATAACACAAACAAGTTCAAATGTAAGGCACAAATGTGATGTGTCAATTAAATCCCTTCAGTCTTTATTTTCTTTATTACTCACTTGTTAAGTAGCAGACGTCATTTTTGGGAAACTTCCAGGCTGTCATATTGATTCATCCTCTTCACCAATATCCAGTTGTCAGATAAAAACTTCAGTGTTTCCTCAAGAGTCGATCTTCTTATCGGAGCTATGATCTTCTTTGCGTGAGCCAGATAAGGTTAGGACCGCACCTGTCCGTTCTCCAAAAAACTAAATTTGGTTGGGTTATTTCGGGACCTTTGTCAAATAAGTCTACTCACGTGGTTTCTTGCAATGTTGCCACGTCCTCTCAAGATGACGAGCTCTCAAGGTTCTGGGAGATAGAGGAACTGCCGAATTCTCGAATTTTATCCAAAGAGGAGGAAGCTTCAACGAAGCTTCAACGAAACCCGACAATGAAGGCGAGATATATTTCATTTCTGAATGAATATGTCTCATTGAACCATATGTCAAAGGTCGACGATCTTGAAAACACAATTAGTTACTATCTTCCTCATCACGGAGTTTCAAAAGAGGACAGTCTTACCACGAAGCTTCGCGTGGTGTTCGACGAATCCTCCCGTACAATTTCTGGTATTTCTCTGAACGACATCCAAATGGTTGGATCAGTCGTTCAAAACGATCTTTAGTCAACTCTTTTGCGATTTAAAGAGCATCTTTATGTAGTATCTGCCGACATCGAGAAGATGTATTGCCAGTTCTTAATTTCCCCTTCTCAAAGGAATCTGCAGCAAATCCTGTGGAGAAATGATGTTTCGGAACTCCTTCAAACCTACGTTCTGGACACCGTTACTTATGGCACAGCCGCGGCTTGTTTTCTTGCAACGCGCTGCTTGGTTGAGCTGTCTCATGAAAATGCTATGGCCTACCCACAAGCTTCTAAGGTCATTTCAAATGATTTTTATGTTGATGATTTGATCACCGGGTCGGACTCTATACCCGAACTTATTTTATTGTGTCAGCAAATCATTGAAGTATTGTCCAAGGGTTGTTTTCCTCTACGTAAGTGGGTATCCAACGAGCCGTCAGTTCTGGACGGCATTCAGGAATCTATTAGTTCTTCAAATATTGCTCATTCCTTTGGACCAAAAGAGAACAGTGAAACATTGGGACTGAATTGGTATCCTCACCTTACGTACTCCATTCTCTCTGAGCTGCTTCCCAAAACTATAACCAAAAGGTCTATTCTCTCAGGAAAAGCTAGAACTTCCGACCCGTTAGGTCTGCTCAGTCCTGCAACAATACAGGCTAAAATTATGCTGCAGCAGCTTTGGCTGGAAAAGTTGGGATGGATTCAATCTGTACCACTACATATCCATTCAGAATGGCTGAACTTAAGACATCAGCTAGCTCAACTGAACAATCTTCAAATCAGTCGCAAGGTGAAGCTGTATAATGCCGTCTGTGTCGAGTTACATGGCTTCTGTGATGCCTCTGAGCTAGCCTACGGCGCTTGTCTTTATGTGCATAGTAATAATGAGTCCAGTAAAGTTCTAATTCGTTTATTGTGTGCCAAGTCCAAGGTCGCTCCACTTGAGAAAATATCAATTTCCCGTCTTGTGCTGCTCTAATTCTCAGTAGACTTGTCACTAAGGTGTTGGCATCTTCTTCTTCTTTTAACGTTCTCTAAACAATTTTACTGGTCTGACTCCACGGTAGTCCTCAGTTAACTTAAGCTCTCTCCCCATTTATTGAAGACCTTTATTGCAAACAGAGAATCGGAAATTAAGGAGTCAACGGAAACTTCATGCTAGAATCATGTGAGATCGGCGGATAATCCTGCTGACCGTATATCTCGAGGAATTAATCTATCAAAATTGGAGTCATGTCTACTTTGGTGGCATGGCCCTAGTTTTTTGGAACAGGGGGTCGATAACTGGCGTTCTCAGCTCCCCAGCAATAATATATATATAAATTATGTAAAAACACCCTGTAAATGCTTTTTTAAAAACTGATTTATTAACTAA